>JAWZTI010000603.1:2887-24185 GCA_039880955.1 Chlamydomonas urium
GGTGGAGAGGGGAAGGGAAGGCGAGGCAAGGTACTCGACAAGCTGCTGCCGTGGCTCTTTGCGCCGCATGCGTTCATGATGATGCAAGTGTATGGAGGTGGCAGGCAAGGGCGGGGCAGAGGGGGAGAAACCAGGTGGGGGCAGAGGGGGGCAAGGAGAGTGCCGCTAGGCATCAGGGCAATACAGGTGGGTGGGATGACAGGGTTTCTGGCACCGCCTGATGTGGTCAGGGGGGGTGTACGAGGAGAGGAGGGAGCCAGGCACAGGGGAGTTGCAGGCAAGCGGGCTGCTAGGGGCTTCGCTCAGCCTGCATGCTGACGTGTCAAGCTGGGGCGGAAGCGGGAGAGGAGGTGAGCTGTCAGGGGCGTTGCTCAATCTGCATGATGATGTGGCGGCAAGGAACAGCAGTGAGCCTTGAAAACGGCATCGTGGGCGGCACACGTCTTCTCTTGTAGTGAGGACGGCTGCGTCGCCTTGCGATCCAAACCTTGTGTTTTCACACTTCTCACACTTTCCCACGCTTTCTCCACTCACAGGACCCCAGCCTGTCGTACGGCCAGGTGGTCAGCAGGGCGGACGCCACCACGCACATTCTGTTTGGCATCTTGGGAGTGCTCGTTGTACTGGCGGTACTGCTGCTGGGTGGGCGTCCCGCCATGTAGTACGCATAGTTGGCGTAGTGGACGGATGGATGGATGGATGGGTGGATGGATGGAGGGTGTTGGTACAGTCTGCGGAGCGGCCCGCTGTGAAGTGAATGGGTGGATGGATGGGTGGATGGAGGACCGCAGTCTACTTGGCAGGTATGGAGAAGGTTTGATCGACGGAGCAAGCTTGCTGGGCGCACCTCTCATCACTCCCTGGTGCTGACTTGCTGCAACGCTCGGCGCAAAAGAGGGTGCAGGTATTGTGCCTCAAGAAAGCACTTCTGCTGCTAGCAAATGAAGGCCGTTTTGGCTGCAAACGAAAGTGAAGTAAGGCCGTGTCCTCTTTTTGTGACATGGTTTCTGGCTTAACAAGCACTGCCATTTGTGGCACCCAGAAGCACTACACGTTTGCCCTGTGGCACATGCATCAGCACGGCTTGGAAGGGGGGCGGGGAAGTGTGGCAGCGCTTCCCACCTGCCAACTGCAAAATCTCTTGTTGTGCACGTGTCCATGGGCTACTTTGTACATACATATGTACATACACGCATCCACAGCGCCGCATCATTGCTCACTTCCTTGTCAGCTGCTTTGAGCGCGGATCTGGTAGCCATTTCCTTCCACAGCCGGGTGCTCCGCCTCTGCAATCTTGCATGTGCGGTGCTGCTGCTTTTTGAGAAGCTTGGGTCACCCTGTCTGTTTCACATGTGTGCAATCTTTACTGAGGAAACTAAGGGAGTTAGCCGCTCCTTAAACCGGCTAAAGGACTTCCTTTTCCGTCCTTTGGGGGCCCTCACGGTGTAAGTATGCTGACAGTAGCGATGAGCTACTTCTTATGCCAATTATACCACGTACCAACAAGCCGCCCCTTTCCCCCCTGCTTACACTTGTTCGTGCCAAAGGCAGGCATTTGGGCAGACAATGCGAGGTGCCATGGCCTTTGAACTGGGCTCGCTCGTACCTCATTGATGCATGGTACAATTCCTTAAAAGCTACTGCGCGAGAAAGTTTCATCAAATGGCAGTTAAAGAGTCTTCTGAAAAGACCAACAGACGGGACCTTCTTCCAAGGCAGGCAGGCCTATGCATCCGGGAACAAAAGCCTGGCATCCAAGGAATCAAGGGCCTTGCAAGCCAGCCGAACGAAAGTGCACAACTGTCTTCTTCCTGAGCAACACCTGTTGGGGGTGACAGGGCAAGTAGCGATGTGACCAGAGCCGCCAAAAAAGCTTCAGCGGCAATTGGGCATGCGGCCAAAGCAACACATCAAACACGTACGCAGCAGCTTAACAAACAGTGCTTTAGGACTCGAGATTTGTGCAGCAGCACGACAAGCGGCGCTGCAAAACACAGCAGGGGTGCTGCAAGTGCAACAAAAGGTGCACTTTAAGCAGTGCAACGGCGTAACGGGACGTCTTCAGTGTGCAGCAAGTGAGGCATCAGGTGCCCTTCTTTATATTATCGCAAAGATCGTAAACCCTACCCTAGTAGAAGGCATGCACCAAGCAACTCGGCATGAGGGGGGGCACTTGCGCTTTGTGGAAACGCTGGGCTGTGCATCGTCGCGCCCAGAAAGGCAGCCTGCACACTGTATGCTCGCTTTGAGGTGCCGAGGGGACAGAGCGCTCAATGCTGCTTGGCTAACAACCTTAGCTCACAGCCAACTAACTACTCAGGCAGCACAATAATGGGGGGCGCGTCTTCACTAGGCTACGAGCTTAACTATTTACTTGACTAGTTGATAAGTGTGTGCACATGCATGCCATGATAGGGGAGGGGTGTACATGCATCCAGCCTAGTAGGCATGCACTGCGGCTGTGACAGATGAGGAAACAGGCAGTCATGGTCCTTGCCTGGCTATACGAGGGTGCTTGGAGTGCCAGGGTGTCAGGTGCTTTGCGTGCCAAAACAAGCACCACAGCGCGGCGCGCTTTTCAGCACAGCCTGGTGTCGCAAGCGCTCATCGCCACCCAAGCGCGCTCGTGAACATTGCAACCAGCCACTGCCCCAACGCCTTGTCGCTGCACTGCCACCGATCTGCCATTGTGCGCACCTTGCCCCTGTGCCACCGCCGATGCAAGTACATGGCAGCTTCTACTGTCGTAACCCAACTGAACCCTAGCAACAGCTGTTGATGCTCAACGTTACTTTCGCAAAGCTTCCACTTGCAGAGCTACAACTCTCACTCAATCCCGCCCAGGCGCACAACCCTGTTCAACCTGTAGGACAAACCTATAGCTACTAGCTTGGTAAGCCAGTCATACAAATTGTGCGGCTGGCAAAACGCCGCCGCCGTGCCACATCAGCTCATCAGCCCATCAGAGCATCAGAGCATCAGAGCACCGGAGCGTTAGCCCATCAGAGCATCAGAGCATCAGCCCATCAGATCATCAGACCATCAGAGCATCAGAGCACCGGAGCATCAGAGCATCGGACGAGCAGAGCGTCAGCCCATCAGAGCATCAGAGCATCAGAGCACCAGCAAAGCACCAGCTCTCATGTGGCACTGCGATGCAGCCACAGGTCGTGCAATCACAAGCAGCACTGACCATGATGTAACCACACATACATATACTGCCAGTCCTCGAGCGCCTGCCTAACCTTGAACTACCAACTGCAGCACCTTTGGCGCGCCAAAAGCGGTGCCACTTCATGGCCATGCCCTAGTGCATGAGGAAGGAGAAGACGCGCCACCTGCACGGTCGCGTCTGGCTCCCCTGCCCCATGTTGCTCTGCTTGTGCAGAGACTTGGACGCAGCATCGTGTCTCGCGGTCCCATGCCGCTCTACTACTCCAGAGGCCCATTCGCTGCACTTGGATTTGCAACCATGTGCACATGCCGCTCTTCTTGTGAAGTGACCCAGACGCTGCACTGGATCTAGCAACCACGTGCACATGCCGCTCTGCTTGTGCACAAGGCCAGACGCTGCACTGGGTGCATACATGACCCCATGCCGCTCTACAAGTCCAGAGGGCCAGGTGCTGCATTGGGTCTCGTGGCCACAGGGCTTGATTCGTGCAGAAAACCCAGACGTTGCACTGGGCCATGTGGGCCGTTTGCAGCCTCACTTGTGCAGCCCAGCCTCCACCTGCTTCCACCACGCCAGGTTCTCCTTCAGGTTCAATAGCAGCTGCCCCGAGTGCGGGAACACCTGCGTGAAGCTCTGCATGGGTGGGAACACCGCAAGGGATGGCGAGCGCAGGTCAGGCGCAGGTCAGCGCAGGCCATGACATGTGCCAGGACACACTGACACTGAAGGGTGAGTGGGCCATGCTTTCAACCTCTGACGCGACCACCGGCGCCTGCAAATCGTATCTGTTCTGGGAAAGGGCTGGATCGGGAAGTTTCGCATTGGAAGGGCAGGAAGGGGAGGCCCCAGCACAGGTTGACACCCTGTTTGCACCGCTGCAGCGGCAGGTCTAGGCTCTGTCACTGTGGTTGGCAGGGCAGGACATGTTGGTTTCCCTCCGCCCTGCGTGGTACCATCTGCTTACCCATTCACCCATTCACACAAGCACACACTAACCTCCTTAGACAGGCCATAAGACAATGCGTAGGTCACCACAAGGGCGCAAATGCACTGCATGCCCACAGAGGCGCCACAGGGCATAGCAGCCCTGCCTCATCGTGTACATACACCTAGAACCTAGGTAGGCGGGCGAAACCGCTGCACACAGAGGCGTCAAAAGGGCACGGAGGCGCCCCAACAGCACAGAGGCCCTGCCTCACCGTGTACATACACCCTAGGCCCTAGGGCGCCGCAAGGGCACAAGTGCACACAAAAATTCCGCTCAACGTGTACATGGGCTGCGCCACAAGTTCACTAAGGCGACATAAGTGCATCAAGGCGCCACAAGGACACAAAGACACAAAGACCCACAGGCCCTGCCTCACCGTGTACATGCACCCTAGCCCTCAGGGCGCCGCCAGGGCACAAGGGCAAAGGAGCCCCACCCACCGTGTACATGGGCAGCGCCACCACCGCGAAGAAGCCCGTCTGGGTCTTCTGGATGCCGGCCTTGGTACGGTCCATGAGGGGCGAGATGGGCTGGCCTAGCGCACGCTCGCGGTCGCCTTGCTGGAACAGCTCCTGCAGCGTGCAAGGGCGCGGGCAGGCAGAATGGGATGGGTTGGTGCATTTTGACAAGTCATCGGTGTCATGCATAGAGGAAGCGCTGCATGTGATGCTCGAGGCAGACATGGAGAGGTGGGTTGCTGCATCGTAGCAGGTGCCATACTTGAACTGGCACCTAAAGTGTCGAAGGGGATCGGTTCCTCTTCCAACACCCATTCCCTGCATACCATACCCACGCTTCACCTCCTCCAGCATCCTTTTTGCACCACCTCCAGGCTGCTGTTTGCACCCCTTCACTCCAAACCTGCCTCAGCCCTCTCACCCCCTCCTTCACCACTCACCTCCTCCAGCCTCCCTTTTGCACCACCTCAAGGCTGTTGTTTACACCCCTTCACTCCCAACCTGCCTCAGCCCCCTCACCCCCTTCTCCACCACTCACCTCCTCCAGCCTCGCCACCCACTTCTTGTGCACCTCCAGGCTGCTGGTGAGGTGGCCCAGGTCAGCGGACTTGAGCGCCATCTGCAACAATGGACCACAAACAGCAATTGCCACAAAGGGGTTGGCGTTGACAACAGGGCACTACATGAGTGGTGCAAGGTGGCACCATGCCTGGCAACCAACCACCCAACCAACCACCCAACCAACCACCCAACCAACCACCCAACCAACCAACCGCAGTTGGATGTCACAATACAGATGTAAGCCGGGATGTGCAAGCAGGCAGGTACTGCCAGGGGCTAGTGGCGGCTGCATGGACCCCTACAACCCTCAGGTGCAAGGCACATCCAGCATAACCAACAACACAACACTGCCCTTACCTTGATGGCCAGCATCTCAGTCTCATAACCAACAACACAACACTGGCCTTACCTTGATGGCCGGCATCTCAGTCTCATAACCAACAACACAACACTGCCCTTACCTTGATGGCCAGCATCTCGGTCTCATAACCAACAACACAACACTGCCCTTACCTTGATGGCCAGCATCTCAGTCTCATGGTCCCACAGCTCAGCCGCCTTGAGCGCATGGCTGGACAGCCGCACGGGCGAGAAGGTGCGCGTGACGTTGACGTTCTTCAAGTCGTCCGGCGGGCCGCCACTGTTTCCGCTGAGCGTGGTGGCGGAGCGCACGCAGGGCGTGTTGGTGTCGGACATGCTGAGCTCCAGCACTCGCGACGCCTCGAACTTGGATGAGAAGCTGCCCGTCAGCGCAAAGTGCTGCGGCGAGGGGGGCGGGGCCAAGCAGGGAGCAGACACGTCAGGTCGAGACACACAGGCGGTGAGCGACAGGGCAGCAGTGAGGCAGCTTGCGTTGCCGCAAGGCCATGCGACGCAATGCTATAGTGCACGCAATGCACAAGTCTGGTGGCGCATACCCATGCTGCTACTGGGTGCCTAAGCCCTAAAACCCTAAACCCTGCCTGACAGCCCAGCGACCTAAACCTGGGCTGGCTTGTGGTTGCCAGATTAAACTTAGTACATTCGCGGCGCTTGCAGCAGCCGCACCCAACCCACGCCAACGGCAACTGCCATGCATGGACACCTGCACCCCCATCCTACCAAACCCTGGCTGTTCACGCCATAGGTGACTGAGAGCATCTCCAGGGTTAAAGCATGCCACCTGCCATATTATCCTGACTGAGAGCCCCTGCATGACCATCAAGTCCACTGCTTCATGTCGGGATTTCCTTGCGAACACCCCCTGCCCTATCCAGCCCAATGCCAACAGCCGTTCGTCGACCGACACCTGCAGCCCCATGCCGCAAAGCCTGGCTGCTCGCGCTCATCACCTCACCTGCTTCATGTCGGTTGCCAGCACGAGGTCAATCACGCTGCGGCGGATGTCCACCCTCATCTGCACCGCAAAGCAAGGGCCAGGGAGCGGCTGGCAGGAGGGTGAGCGCTAGGGGACCAGCTGGTGTGCCTCGCAGGGGCATGGGGCATGAGGGTGGTCAAGGGAGAGAGGAAACTTAAAGGCAAAATGCCTTTCAAGGCAATGCGCCTTGGGAGTGTGGTAACTGGAAGCAATGCATCCTACAAGCGATGAGCACAGGCAGCAGCCTGCCAAGGGCAGCAGGGGCACAGGGTGTGCCCGATGAGCACCCCAGCAGCAACCCCTGCTGGGGCAGATGCTGCCTTGCGTAGCTGCCTTGCGTAACTGCCTTGCGTAACTGCCTTGTGTAACTGCCCTGTGTGATGCGGTGCGTCTTACCTTCTTGCCGACCTTGGGCATGAAGGCGAAGCGCTCATCGTGCATGAGCGTGAACGCCGCTGCAACGTGGTGGTTCTCCTGCACAGGGGAAAGGCAGAGGGCCAATTGTGTAAGGTGAGCGCAGGGAGGGTGAGGTGAGGGCAGGGACGGTGAGAAGAGCGCAGTGAGGGTGAGGTGAGGGCAGGGAGGGTGAGGTGAGGGCAGGGAGAGTGCGGTGGTGCGAGGTGAGCAAGCACCTACGCAACAGACCAAGCCACACCTACAAACGGCCAACCTGATGGCAGGGACAGCGCTCAGCTAGTTCCCTCCCTTCATCTCAACACACACGGACGATCAGCGCAACAAACGCCAGCGCCTCACGGGCAGACGCCCTTCTCAGACGCACACGTGTCGAAAGTATTGCCTCAAAGGCCCCAGGCCTCCTGCAAAGAACAACAGCAGCCCTGCAGACCCCCTTACCAGTGGGCTGTTGTCGTTGTATGTCAAAGCGAGCGGGTCGCTGCTGCGGATGAGGAAGTCGTTGTTGACCCCCCTGTCGCAGCGCAGTCGCAGCAAAGGGGCAGGCCTGTGGGCAGGGGCGGGCTGCTGCATGCTATCCAACAGCTACATCTACCAAGGCGCCCCTGGCGCCTCATGCAGTCCCCTGCTTGTGAGTACACCATGTACCACACAAGGGATCGTGATAAGATACTCAAAGAGTGTAATTCAACGCCTGGCAGCTACCAGCAGTTGCAGGTAAGCTGCTGCCCAAACGCATACCTGTGCTCGAAGTCGTGCACGATGGCGGCCAGGTAATAGGTCATGAGCGCAGCGGCGCTGTCAACGTCGGCTTCCTGTCAGCATGGCACGAGGCATGGCATGGCAGAGGTACTGTCAGCGTCAGCTTCAGTGTGCGCATATCCATGTTGCAGGGCATCGCAGAGGGCTATCCATGTCACAGCATGATGTGCGCATATCCATGTTGCAGAGCAGGGCAGAGGGCTATCCATGTCACAGCATGATGTGTGCATATCCATGTTGCAGGGCATAGCAGAGGGCTATCCATGTCACAGCATGATGTGCGCATATCCATGTTGCAGAGCATAGCAGAGGGCTATCCATGTCACAGCATGATGTGCGCATACCCATGTTGCAGGGCATAGCAGAGGGCTATCCATGTCACAGCATGATGTGCGCATATCCATGTTGCAGGGCATAGCAGAGGGCTATCCATGTCACAGCATGATGTGAGCATATCCATGTGGCAGGGCAGGGCAGCGGCGCTGTCAACGTCGGCTTCCTGTCAGCATGGCACGTTGCAGGGCGTGGCACAAGAATGGCAAGGCGTGACGTCCATGCCATGACTCCGCAGCGACTGGCATGATGCCATGGTAAGTGCTCAGGTGAAACACGATGCAAGCAAGGTGCAGTGACATGCTTGCATACGGGCACAAAGGCAGCACAGGCTGGACTCATGGGCCTCTCATCAGACACCCAATAGCTTCCTGCCTATCAGCAGCTGCCTGGTAGCTTCCTTTGCGCCCTCACCTCGCCGACGTCTGGCAGCGACTGCGCCCCAGAGACCGCTGCCGCGTGTTTAGCAATGGCCGACAGCACGCCGCCGCGATGCAGGATGACGTGCAGCGTGCGCAGCACATCACAGGCGTGGATGCGGCAGTGATACCTGCCAAAACGAGCGGGTGGGGAGTAGGTGCAGCAGATTACACTGCCAAGGCAGTTAAGAGAAGGTAGGGGGGGGGTCACCCCTACGCAAGAGCTTGTCCCAACCAGTCATGCAAATTATCATGCACACCCCAGCAGGCTGCACTGCTGCTTCTTGCTTTATGCACGACCAAGCAGGCTGTGATTCTGCTTCTCTCTGTTACTCACTGTCCTGCGCCGTAGCCCTCCTCGATTGTGGTCAGGAACCTGCAGGCACCCAGCAAACCCCCAAATAATGCAAGGGTAAGTGCGCATACACACCAAGCAAGCATACCAGCAGCAGCTAAGCACCAACACCCCATTCCTCCCACTTGCTGTTGTCGTCTGTCTCAGCCAAGTGTGCGGTGAGTCCTCGCTTCAGCATCATCCTTCATCCATACGTGCAATGTGCCGCGCATGATGCGTCACACGATAACATGTTACATGTGCAGTGCAGCACATGAATCACACCACGTGATGTGCCGCATTTGATACGCGCCCCCTACCTGGCCAGCTTGGTGGCGTCCAGCTTGAGCGTCTTGATCAGGCCCTGGCGCTCAAACAGGTGGAAGGCGAGGCACGACAGCGGGCGCCCCCCCGTGGCTGCGTCCAGCGCAAAGGTGTCATACTGCCACTCGTCCACTCCCGCAAGCAGCGACGTCATCTTAGGGCAGGGCAGGGGGCAGGCGGGAGTTGGCAGGTGCGTGGGGGCTGACTGGTGGCGGATGTGACAAAGGCTGTGGTCAACAATACACAGTGAGTGATACCTCTGCCTCCCCTCACCAGTGTCCTCTGCCTTGTCTGCCCTGCTGCCCTTGCCTGGCCGCCCCCCTGTCTGGCTGCCTGGCCGGCCCCCCTGCCCCCTGCCCCGCTGCCCCTGCCCTCCTACTCACCTCGTCGCTGGGCTGCTCATGCAGCAGCCGGCCGCTGCCCCTGCCCTCCTACTCACCTCGTCGCTGGGCTGCTCATGCAGCAGCCGGACCAGGGGCCGCGTGTCGTCTCTGCTCATCTTGCGCAGCCGCTTGCTGCTAGGGTGCGAGGCCAGGTGCCGCTGCTGCATGTGCACCGGCAGCGGGCAGGGCAGCTGGTTTTCCGACGCAGGCGCGAGCGCCACGAGCTTGTCACCGCCCGATACCGTGGCGCCAATCGTGACTGTGTCGAGCAGCTCGGAGCAGGGAGGGGCCTTTGCCAAGGCCGCAGCGGGGTCTGTGCTGGCGTCGGGTTGCTCGCAGGCCACGGCGTTGTCCATGGCCTTGTAAACTTCCGGACGCACCGAGGCGGGCTTGTCGCCCCTGCCGCTTGGCTTGCGGTTGGGCGCAGGGCTGTGCTTGCAGGTCAGCTTGTGCAGAATGATCTGAGGATAACGAGGGTGTGGCCAGCAAGTGCAAGTGTTAGACCGCACAGCAGGTTTCAGCGAAGAATCAGGGGCGCCACGAAATGCTCTGGAGCATCACGCCGCATCCTGGCCTACCAACTGCTGCACAATCCATTCCAGTCGCTCACCTTGAACATGCTGTTGCACAGCAGGCCCAGTTCAGGCTCTTGTTCCTGCGTGTCGCCAGACGCCGTGTCTGTATCTGTCTGAGGCGTGGTCTGCACACCAGGGGGCGAGGAAGCAAACAGCAGATGGCACCATCAGATATCCGAACCCAAGTATCATCAAAACCAAACCTGTTGGTACTTGCTATAAGCTTGATTGATTCTGTTGACGCGCCTGCGGGTTTGCAGGCTTCCCAGCAGGGCTCGACTGAGCACCAGGTTCCGCAGGGCAGCCCAGAACCTGTGTGATGTGCAACATCGGACACAGCCTTCGCCCCAGAACCTGTCTGATGTGCAACATCGGACACAGCCTTCGTCCCAGAACCTGTCTGATGTGCAACATCGGACACAGCCTTCGCCCCAGAACCTGTCTGATGTGCAAAATCGGACACAGCCTTCGCCCCAGAACCTGTCTGATGTGCAACATCGGACACAGCCTTCGCCCCAGAACCTGTCTGATGTGCAACATCGGACACAGCCTTCGCCCCAGAACCTGTCTGATGTGCAACATCGGACACAGCCTTCGTCCCAGAACCTGTCTGATGTGCAACATCGGACACAGCCTTCGCCCCCACGCAGCCATACCCAGCTTCGCCTCTGGTGCGGCTTTGTTTGAACTTGCGACGTGACTCTCACAGGCACAAATTTCCAGCTGCGCAGGATCGAGTCCATACTGCGCAGCTTCTGCCCAGCTTCTGCGCAGCTTCCGCACAGCTTCACCACCTCTCACCTGCACCTGCACCTTGACGTCCTGCGACGCCACCATGGCCGCCCTGGAGCCCTCGCTGCCCTGTGACTCAGCGGCACCTGCCAGGCCTTGGCCCTGGCCCTGGCTCCCCGCCGGCCCTTGCACCGCCTGCTCCTGCCCCTGCTGCAGCAGCGGCGCGCATGGCGGGGCCATTCGGTAGCTGGTGAAGCCCCTGATCGCTGACGATGCCCGGCCGGGCTCGTAGCTGGGACGGAACCGCCCGATGCCGCTGCTGCCACTGACCACGTTCGGCAGCGGTTGCGACTCCATCATCAGTGCAGTTATGCCCGTCGTGCCGCCCGGGGTGCCCCGGAACGTGGTCGCAGCCTGGGAGTTGCCGCGCGAGCAGTTTTCCAGCTGCTGCAGCAGCGCCTCGTCAGCATCCTCAGAGCGCGACGCCTTGTCGTCGTCGCCGCTCTCGCTGGCGTGGGGCGCGCCCAGCAGCGCGGCCAGCGCCTTGTTCACCTCGCGGTCGGCGCCCACCGCTTCGCTCCAGTGCACCTCAAGCGGCCGCCACATGTTCACGCCCGCGCGCAGCAGCGCGGTGCGAGCCGTGATGACCTGCTGGGCGTCCACCTGAGAGGGCAGGGAGGGGGCAGCAGTCAGGGCACCGTCAGCATGTGGGTCATATTGTTTAACTAATACAGCCATTTTCATGTAGCGTAACTAGTTGCAGTAATAACGTGCCCTCCAATACCGCCATCCTGCCGCCTACACCTTGTAGATAGAAGGACCATGCAGCGACCCATGAGCATTGCTGCGCGATGGTTGTGAGGAAACACGAGCCGCTACGAAAAGGCCGGGGTATCGTTCCTTGCGAATCCGCATCAGCCAACATTGGAGCTGTCCTAGTACCCCCACCCCCCAATCCCTGCCCCCCCAAGAGCTCACACCTGGTTACCCATGAGGAAGCTGTCCAGCAGCTGAAGCAGCGTGCGGCCTGCTGAGTCCACGTTGAGCTCAGGCTGGCCCAGGCCCTGCGCCTGCAGCGCAAGCGTCTCTGCCAGCGTCTCCCTCAGCTCAAAATTGCTCTGCTGCGCTGCCTTCAGCGCCTTGGCCGCCCGCGCCTGTGCAAAACATCATGGCGCAGCGGGAAGGAACCAACAGTTGATAATCAGGTGCTTTCACTCATTTGACATGCAGGCAGCATGAGTGCGTAGGGTTCAAGGCACCCAAAGACAAGGCTGTGCGCATACAGGGTGCAAGCCAAGCTGCAGCTAAAGCATCGGTCAGCTACCTGCTGCGCTGACGCCACCAGCATCTGCTCCGCAGACGTGTCATGCGGCGGGAAGTCGCTGACGAACAGCTTGTGCGCCTGCATGTCTGCCAGGGTCTTGAGCACAGGCGTGCCGATGAACAGCAGCACCGTCTCTCCGTGGGGCCCGTCAATCTCTTGCCGCATGCGGCGCACTCGGTGAAGGCCGCCGCACAGGTCGGGACCGGAGCTGCTGCTCAGCACCACCTGCGAGGCCACGAGAGCGCATGGTCAGAGACGCAGCCTGCAAACAGGTGATGTGGGCGCACTCTGCAGGCGCTGCCGATGATCATCACACCAGCAGCAGCCTGTGAAGTCAGTGCATAACCTGCTTATCGTGGGTCTCAGCATGTTATCCTAAGTCTGGCCGGATGGGTGTCAATGGCTGCAGAAACTTAGCAATGGCTCTGCTGCATCATGCACCTGTGCAGCGCCCAGATCAGAGTCAGCGTGCGCTCACCTTGACCAGCATGTCATTCTGCAGTATGCCCCCCAGGCACTCGGTGTTCCACAGCACGCGGGGCGAGCGGAACTACAGTGTGACAAAAAAGTGGGGCAACAAGGAGACGTGGGTTATGGCAGTCGGCAGGCAAGGGGAAGGTCAGCCTGAGGGCTGAGGCAGTCCCATGCAGCAGGCCATGCAGCCGTACCATGCAGCTATCATGCCAAGGCAGAGCGCAAAAACACACGTGCCAATGCGACCCATGGCCGCCCACTCAGCTGCCCTGACTTGCATGGCCTCCAGCCATGCCTCTCACGTGCTTTGCCACCCCTGCATGCTCATTCTTCCTCAACTAGATAGCCTGCAGTCAAGACAACGCCTCAAGCTGCAACCAAGCCAGTCCACCCACATACCGTGAGCACTTCCTGGATGGCTGCGCCAGGCCTCAGCCCTGGAAGCACCCTTGTCAGGGCTTCGCCTGCCTGCAGCACTCGCATGTCCAGGTCCATCGCAAAATGGAAGGGGTGCATGCGCTCAAAGGTGTCCGCATCCAGGCCCATGAGCGGGCCTCGAAACCGCTGCCAGTCTGAAGAGCTGTCCTCGGGCGCAGGTTCTGCCAGGGCGCCTGGTGCTACCACCGTGGGGCACAGCGGCGAGAAGAACACACGGCAGGACTGCGGCCGGGGTTTGGAAGGTGTTGCAATGGGATGGCAGTTGATGGATTTTAGTGGCAGAGGTGCAGAATGAAGACCTGGCGCTTCGTTGTTGATCGTCCCAGCTGCACGAGGCGCTTCCTGGTTGGCGAATGCCTTGTGCGTGCTGCAAGCCCCTAACATACAGCACCATTCATATTCCCGCCCAGGATGACCGCTGGCTGCGCTGGCTGTCGGCACAGACTCACAACTCATCCAGCTTGCATGTCATGAGCGCAACCGTTGCCAGCGTATGCCCGTACCCTAAAGCAGCCCACACCACTGCAGCATCCTCACAGCTCAATAAACACTCACCTTGCGCAGTCGGCCTGTCGCCAGCGTTGTGACAGCCACCTCTGAGAACCGGACCTCGACGTCAAAGAGCTGCGCTGCTGCTATGTCCAGCATGCCCATGTAGGTGCCGAGGAACAGATCCCCCGCTGCGGTGGGCATGGCTGGCACGATGCCAGCAAGCAGGAAGGAGTCCGATGTGACCTGAAGAAAGTGGGAGAAAGCCACTTATGTTTACTTTTGCCTTGAGCAGTTGTCAACGCATGAAAGCACAGGTTGCTGAAAAGCTGGCTGCTGACCTCTTGCACGAGCGCCTCCGGAAGAGCTGACTTGTGGCCTCCCAGTGTCTGGTACATGTAGTCTAGCGCTCGATTCAGGGATTTTGCAAAGCCTGTGAAGCTGCTGCTGACGCAGCGGATCGCCTGGGTGCATGCAGAGTGACGCAACAGTTTTGTTAACACTTGCACGATGCAGCATTGCATCATGTAGGTATCATGTACCATGGAATGTCTGCTGCACAGCTGCCTGACAAGCCTAGAGCTGGGTGCTGCTGGCACATGTGGCTCTAGTACTGCTGTGCCAAGCCTCACTGCACCTGCTGGAAGCAGGCCTCCTCTGTGAGAAACTGGAAGAGATGCCGCCCAAAGTCGATGCTGAGCTGGTGAACGTCTTCATGATCTTCCAGCACTGCTTGCAGCATACTGCAAAGAAAACCAGGGCATGCAGCATGCAGTGCGTCACCACCAAGCACCAGTCTGCCAGGTCGGCCCAGTGCATGGGCTGCACGCTTTGCGCTTGTTACCTGCGCACTGCCGCATCGGAGACGCTGTCCTCGAAGCCCAATCGGTTGTCTGTGACGAGGAGCAGCTCGGGAAAGGGCCGCTGCAACAGGGGTACTAGCCGCTCTCCCAAGAAGTCCCGCAGCGCCAGAACCGACGCTCCAGCGAATGGAGCTGGTGCGTCACCAGCCATGCTGTTTCCCGCCGCAGAAGCAGAAGCGTTCTCCGTGGGGTCAGCGTTAGGCGGCCCTGATGCGCATGCCGTGTGCCACTGCCTTTTAACCAGACGCGGCGTCGAGGTCTCGCCGTGCGGCTGTGCACGCAGCTGCTGGCCCTTGGCGAATTGGAGTACCAGGGGCGGTAAGGGCCCCAAGAGCCCAATGCTCTCGTGCCAGATGCCGAAATGAAGCTTACAACAACTGCCTCTCACGCGTGAGCGCGCTTTTCGCCCTATGGAATGTAGTTCTCAGTTGTGCCGCGATGGTTTCGGGGACCATTACAGCTTCTACCATAGGAAGGTTGCAAACTGCAACTTGCAGTATACACGCATGGGCACAGCACCGTGTGCCATGCAACACGACTTCGTCATTACTGAAGATGGGTCGGCTGTTTTGTCTATTTAGATAATAAGCAAGTGCCTACATAAGAAGCGGTCTACCAG
Source organism: Chlamydomonas urium (assembly GCA_039880955.1). Lineage (NCBI taxonomy): Eukaryota > Viridiplantae > Chlorophyta > Chlorophyceae > Chlamydomonadales > Chlamydomonadaceae > Chlamydomonas > Chlamydomonas urium. Next base: position 17,910 of record JAWZTI010000603.1, read on the forward strand.
ATGGTGCATGTGGTTGTGATGGCGTGGTCTGTTCTTCACGCGAACACAAGGAGCTTGCTGGCTGAGCACGCCACCGAGGCAGCCACAGGACTGAGGCAGCAGGAATGAGTTGAACCCGCCTGCGCAGGACTGTGCCATGCCTCGCTTTAGCAGTGACTAAGCATTATTTATGAGGCCAGCAGCCCCAGCCGTTCAAGCCATGCAACAAGCAAGTTCTTGGATGTGAATGGCCCAGCCGGCATCAGAATACCATGAAGTAAATAGCCAGCAAAAGCTGTGCGATATGACGTCAGGACCAAGAAGTAATGCTCGGTCAACACTGCGTTACGTCATGAGCGACAAGGTAAGTCACCAGCTGTTCTAGCCATGAAGTGCGGGTCAACATAAATTAGAAAGCCATGCACATGTGGTGGTCTTGTGCCAAAGTGAAGCTTGGACGTCATTCAGGCCTTGGCATGCCATGGTGGTCATTCCCAACCACCACTGTGGTACAGGTCCAATAGCATGTCAGTCAAGAACCTGACGGTAGATGGCACCCACTGGATGCATGCGGCGGTGCTGGCATCGTTGGGTGCTGCTGCTGCGTCCACTGCCAGGCTGATGGCTGAGTTGAGAGCTTCTCACCATAACCTGACCCCAGCACCAGAGTTCACCAGGTGTTGGATATGTTTTTGCGGACATGATTGCAAAGCACATCCATGACAACAATTTTGGCCCGCCACACTCGGCAATTCGACAGCCAGCACTGCCCTACGTCCTTTGTGTACGTGCTCTGTGCTTTGCGGTTTCCGCTCGAGCTGCAGGCAGCCTCGACACGATGCTGCGCGCCGTGGGCAGCCTGCTGCGGGCTGGGCAGGGCTCGTTCGCCAGCGTTGCGCTCAGCCCCAGCGTGACGTTGGAGGTGAGCTCGGCATGTGCAGGCTCATGCTTAGCTCCATCGATACTCAGCGGCCCCTGTCTGGACGGGATCCGACCTGCGTCGCCCTGGAACAGTCCCGGGCACTGGCGCATCAGCGCCTTCCCAGCAACGCAGCTGATGGAACACAGCCAACACGCACATACGAGCAGTGTCGGGCCGGCAGTGGGTCAGCAGCATTCTCCATGCACGCACATCTACATCAAAACCGGCGGCATCGCTCACGCGTCGCCTTCGTCCTGGCGCATGCAGGCAACCCCTGCTGGACGTCTTTTGGGAAGCTTTCTGGGTGTCCACAGCCGGAGCTTGAACGCGAGCGCGTCGGCATCGCAGGCCGCTCCCACCACCAAGCCCGCCGATGCGCTGTCAGTACGGTTGCAGAGGCGCGTGTGGTAGCATGTCCGTGTTTACGTTTACAGCAGCTCACCATCACTCTCCATGGGGTGCTGCTGCAGGGTGGAGGAGCCCCCACGCAAGTACCGGCCGCTGGCAGACAAGGAGCTGTGGCATGAGGCATGGTGCGCATGCATTGCACATAGTTCCATGCTGTATCTGCAGAGCTGTTGTGTCACAGTGTACTGGAAAGCTACTACCCAGGGCAGCATGGTCGGGCGCTTGCCATGTTTGCCTGCATCTAGCACTGATTGTTGCCTGCTGTGCACCTTACTCTCACATTCCCAGGATGTATGAGGACAGGCTTGGCACTGAGGATGATCCCATCATCGTGCCCTCCACCGAGGCAGAGCGCATCATTGGTGTGACGGACCCTGATGATGACAACTTGGTTGTCTGGGGTATCCTCAAGGCAGCTGATCCCCCACGTCAGTTTGTGGAGGGCGGCGAGTTTTACGTGCTGAAGGAGGTACGAGGGATCAGCTAGTGCATGAGCGCAAGTAGTAGAGTTGTTTTGCAGTCAATCTGTTGCGGAATCCTTTTGCGCTACCATCTACTGCCTGACCTGCATGACGCTGGGGCTTGCTGCTTGCTTTCTTTTGTGCAGGTGCCTTATGTCAAGAAGGTGGGCGACGTGATTGATGAGATCGAGGACGGCAAGACCGCTTCCTTGCCCTGAGCTAGCATCAGCCACTGCCATGGTAAGACCCCACAGCAGAGTGGTGGAGCTTGTACAAGTAGATTTGCGCAGGCTCACTTGTGTGGGCCTTGCCATGTGGTTTGCAGCATCTGACGCAGCCGTGGCCTCGATGCTGGCATGCCCTTGATCTTGCTGGTTTAGTAGGATATAGAAAGGCTGGGAGAGATTAGCGCAGTGGGAAAGTAAAGATCCTGTTTCATTCAGCTTGTAACTCGCCTCAACAATGTTTGGGCTTGGTCCGCGCGGCTTGGCTCGCACAAGAGTGCTATTTGTTGCTATGTTATGCCCAGCCGGTACGACAGAAAGCAACCTGGCAGCTGCGCACTGCATTGGCATGAACACAGCAGAGTCTAATCAGTTACAGTTCCGTTAAATGAGGCTGTTACACTGTGGTGGTGTTGATGCCGAAATGAATGAATTGTGGTCAATGCAATATTGCACAGAGCAGCCAATAGGGCATGTGCGATTCCACCCTCTGGAAAGGCACGGCCCCTTTCCCACACCTAGCAGGTATGTGCCTTCCTACAATGGCTCGCTGATGCTGGGGTCAGCAGGAAGCTGCCTGCGCCTGCGCGCCCGCTGGCGTCGTCTACTGTTGCTGCTTGCCCTCTGCAATCGTGTCAAGGCAAGCCAGCAGGTCGTCCGGCTGTGCCATGTCCAGCGTGTCTGTCAGCTGCTCCAGCACTGACTCAAAGTGGAAAATGCCTTCTGACGCTGCCTCAATTTGACACAAGAGCTCGGAGTACACCTTGATCGCATCCAGTGACTTCCACTCCTGCAACTGCGACACCTTGAAGTGCTGCCCTCGGTAGAAGCCCGCCAGCAGGGCCACTGGCATGGAGTTTGGCAGCCTCAAACTGAGGTCAATCGCCTTGGCGAGCGCCTTGCCTTCCAGCGCAGGTGCATGGATGGTGGTTCCACGCTCCCGGCCCGACGTTGATGCAAGCTCTCCCAGCATGCCCTCTAAGCTGTCGGAGCGTCTTGCCACGGCCGATGCATTGCTGGTGGATGCTGCTCCAGCAGCCTGCCATCCCACCAAGATGTTGTTGGCCTGGAACACTGAAGTTAACGCAGTCGCCGTTGCGCTGGCACCGATCGTGTTCTTGACCTTCAGGCTCTTGACCGCCAGAATATCGCTCGCGTTCTGTTTCTGCACCTGGCTGCAGATGTCGCTGGCGAGGTCGGGCGAGCGTACATTACCCAGGGTCTGGTACACCAGCACCAGGGCACAGCTCTCCAGCAGGTCGCGCAGTTTGCCAGCTTGCAGCTGGTTGTGGGCACGCGCGCGTAGAGCCATGAGGGCGAGTGAAGATGCGGCGATGTGCAACACACAGGACTCACTTGGCTTGGTTTCACACCTGCAGCCCAGTTTGATTTCAGGGACCAGGGCTCACGGGCGTTCTATTCCGTCAATACCTGGTTGCTTATCACCCCGCACAGCATCATGGCCGCATGCAGCACAAGCATGCAGGGCACGCTGCTGCGCTACGGCCCAGCAAACGAGCACCTTGCATTCCTTTCAGCAGGTGGGCCACGCCACGTCCTGCTCATTGCTGGGCTCACTGAGGGCCTGCTCGGATGCAGCTATGCGCCGCAGCTTGCAGCAGAGCTGCAAGCCATCGGATGGACACTGGTGCAGGTGCAGGTGGGTGCCCATGCCTGCCCTAGCTTGCATCCGCAGCACCACACATCCCATCCATTCACACCTGACTGGGCGTGCAGCTGTCTTCCTCTTACACGGGCTACGGCATATCAGATTTGGCAAAGGTAAGCTCTGCTTCAAGCGCTGGAAAACAGCAGGATGCGCCGTACTTACATGACCAGTTGCTGCTTTGCTTCGGCGAAGGACGCACAAGAGTTACAGCTTCTCGTAGACTGTTTGCAGCAGCAGCATGGCAGCCAGGGCGTTATCATTGTCGGCTACTCCACGGGCAGCCAGATCACGGTGCGGTACATGCAACAGCGAGCGGCGGCAGCGGCAGCAGCGGATGAACGGCACGCGGGCAGGCACGGCGTGCCTATACTGGGCACCGTCCTGCAGGCGGCCATCAGCGACAGGCAGTACCTGTTCGACATGGAGGGGATGCCTGAGTTGGCTGTCAAGGCAGCGGCGATGGTGGCCGAGGGCCGCGGCGAAGACATCTGCGGCAGGTGCGTCTGAAGGGCCCCTGTGCCCTTGCTTTGCCCTTTGAAATGTTCAATAAATTGCGTGCCAACCAACGTGCCCGCCTAAACGCATTTACTTTCAGTAGAAAAGCCTTACGTGCCGACTGCAGGTGGACCATGGACGGTGCGCCCATCACCGCAAGCCGCATGTGCTCTCTCTATCAGCGGCTGGGGGATGATGACATGTTCTCGTCAGACCTCACGCGGGTATGTTTGTGGTGCACCGCATACGGGTTGAAGGATGAAACGCGTCAATTAACAAACACAGGCTTGGAAATGAATAAGGGAATGTGTAAAACACAAAACACAAGGATTCTTGCGTCCAGGTGCCACCTCAGATCCAGACAGCACAGGTGGTGCTTTCATACTGGGATGTGTGCCTCGTCACCTTGCCCTCCCCCTGTCCTTGCATTGCGCTTCCTCAATGCATCTGGGCTCAGCTCAGTGTACCTACGATGCACAGTGTAGCACATTCCGACCCTACCCCACCCAACCCTTGCTGCATGCATGCCTACAAAGAGAAGCCCAACTTTCTCGGGGACCACAAGCACCTTATGGAAATTGGGTGAAGGCGTGGTATTCTAGCTCCTGACACGCGGGCTGGTGTGCGTTCAACTTGCCCTGCACCGCCCTGCCCCGACCTCCCGACCCCCAACGTTGGTGCATGCTGGTGCAGGAGGAGCTCGGGCAGCTGTTGTCGCCTGTGGGCGCTGCGCCCTGCCTCATCCTTCAGTCAGGTGCTGATGAATACGTTCCCAGCTCCGTTGACGTTGCCGCGCTGGCAGGCCGCTTGGCAGCAGCAGTGGGACCCTCCGCCTCTGTAATTGTTGTCACTGGGGCAAAGCACTCGCTGCAGGGCCATGAGCAGCTAGCAGCTCAGCACATTGCAAGCTTTGTAAAGGCGCTGCAAGTGGTGTAGCTGCAGAGTCTGAAACGCCGACCAAGTTCAACAACATTGCAAGCTTTGTAAAGGCGCTGCAGGTGGTGTAGCTGCAGAGTCTGAAACGCCGACCAAGTTCAACAACATTGCAAGCTTTGTAAAGGCGCTGCAAGTGGTGTAGCTGCAGAGTCTGAAACGCCGACCAAGTCCGACAACTCCAAACCGTCGTTTGCCCCAGCCGAGAGTCTGCTTCTCGCAAATGAATGCAGCACCTTCTGTACTTGATTCTTTGCTCTTTGCATGAGCAAGTTTGAAAGCTGAGCGGCAGGCAGCCTGTGAATTTCACCCCGCCTGCAGCCTGTCAGCTGCTGTCCGTCCACCACAAAAATTCCAACATGAGTGACATGGGCATTGCTGCAAGGAACAGCTTGTTTGTCACATGTCAGAACGGCTCAAAAGCCACAACCAAGAACCGGCCAATTCAAACTTGCCCTGTCTGTCTCGCAAGTCCTATGCAACGACGCATTCTATGCCTCAAACCAACAACCGCATTCAGCCATGCATGTCCCCCAAAACGTCACACACCACCCTTGCAGGTCAGGTCACTGGTCAACGCGATGTCCCCCCACCTCTGCCTTGGTCCCCTGTGCACGTCAGACCCTGTGCACGCTGCCCAGTCACCACCGCACTCAACAGCACAGTTTCACCGGTAGGCCCTGACCACCGAGGACCAGGAAACTGCTGCTAAACCTAGTGTAACACTACAAGCGTTGCTTCCTAGGACTGCCCTGATGCCGCCTACTGTGACTGCGGTGGCGGGCCACCAGCAGGCATGGGTGGGGGACCCCCAGGCACAGGGTATGGCCTCATGCCGTAGCCCTGGCTAGGGGGCGGCATGTGTGAAGGCGCTCCATACCAGCCCGGAGGCGGCCCGTACCCTGGCGGCGGCTGCATCGGGTACGCAGGGAATCCCGGGGGCATCGCGGGTGGCATCATCAGCGGGGGTCGCTGGCCCTGGGGCACACCGTAGCCCGTCCCTTCGCCGCGTGCCCGCTTCGCATCCTGCCCTTCGTCAGCGCCGCCTGCGCCTCTCTTGCCAGGCTCCCCGGGCGCAGGGATGCGCGTGCCCATGGCCTGCGGGTCCATCGACGCGTATGGCATCGTGCCCGCCGCCCCTGGCGCCGCCAACCCCATCACCGCCTGCACCTGCGCCGCCGCCGA
>JAWZTI010000604.1:0-24163 GCA_039880955.1 Chlamydomonas urium
GGCGGGCGGAGCGGTCCCGGCACCGGCGGCTGCGCTTGCCGACGCTTACGACGACCACGAGGGCTACTACAACTTCGTGGTGAGTGCGGGGCTGGTCGCATGGGGTGCATCCTGTCCGCCCCCCGGCAGCACAAGAACGCTTCACAATGCTGCTGTGACACAGGTTAAAAAGCACAGTGTGCAAGCGGATAGTTCTTTTGCTTGACGCTGCCGCGACCCGTTCATGGCAGAGCACTGATGTGCCGTGCTGCCCGCTACAATGCCGCTGTCACAGGTTGGTGAGGTGATGGACGGCAGGTATGAAGTGTTTGCCTCCAACGGCAAGGGTGTCTTCTCGTCAGTGGTGCGGGCCAGGGACATGGCCTCCCGGGACGAGGCAGGGAGGAACGCAGAGGTGAGCGCTGGGGCAAGGGGCCAGAGGCGAGGTGGTGCAGCGGGTGCACAGAGGTGTGCGCAGGCCAGAGGAGGGTGCGGAAGGTGCAGGGGACGCAGCTCGTAGCGTGTGTATATGGAGTCGCAGCCGCTGCTGCTGTGCTGATCCAGGCTGAGTGCAGGCAAGCATCTCGAACTCCGCTGCCTGTGCCTCCTCATGTTGTGTTGCGTGCATACACAAGCGGGCACCTTCTCTTGCCCTGGGGCTCAGGTGCAGGGTGGAACAGCCTTGGCCAGCACTGGGGTTTGCTTGTCGACCAGCCTGTGCTTGCAGGTCACGCCTGTGTAATCTCCCGCTCACTGTCCTCGTGCCTGTGCCTACGTCGACCCTCCTGTCTCCCAGGTGGCGATCAAGCTCATCCGCTCCAACGAGGTCATGTTCAAGGCGGCGCAGACTGAGATCCAAGTGCTGGAGCTGCTGGCCAAGGCAGACCCCGACAACCACAAGCACTGCATCCGCATGGTCAGGCACTTTGAGTACCGCAACCACATGTGCCTTGTGTTTGAGCCCATGGTGAGTAACATCTACCAATGCAGCTGCGGCTGTCGCTGGTCCTTGCCCTGGCCGGTGGTAGATTGACAAACTGCTCGCACCTGGTAAGGCCTGCTTGCACTCCAGCCAGACAGCTGCAGGCAGCTGTAAGTGTCAGCCTGCTCATGCACCAACCACTTGTGCTTAGCACCACTTGCTCTTGGCAATTGCTGCGCCTCGCCGCCTCAAACCCACCGCAGGCGATGAACCTGCGCGACCTCACCCGCAAGTTTGGGCGCAACAAGGGCCTCGACGTCAAGGCGGTGCAGCTGTTCACGTGCCAGCTGCTCATTGCGCTGCGCCACCTGAAGAAGCACCAGATCCTTCACGCCGACATCAAGCCAGACAACATCCTCATCAACCACCGCCACAACAAGGTGAGCAGAGGGGGTGCCGGGTGCAGGCAGGCTTTGATGGGAAGAGGAAGGACTTGCCATGGGTCACTGTTTGGAGAGCCATCTGCCCTCTCTGCTTTGCAGCATGCCGCCTGCGTGGTTCCATCGCATTAGCCCACCAGATGCACGCTCGCCTGCCGCATCAATGCCGGCTGTCCTTATCTGCCACGTGTCTCCCTGCCCTGCACCTGCAGGTGAAGCTGTGTGACTTTGGCAGCGCCATGTTCCTGGGCGACAACGAGGTCACACCGTACCTGGTCAGCCGCTTCTACCGCGCGCCAGAGGTCATCCTGGGCATGAAATATGGTGAGGGATGCACGTGTTTCCCGTTTATTCTCGCTGTTGCTGCAGCCCAAGCTGTCGTTTCTTGTCAGCTTGCAGCCCTTGTCGACCCGCTCTTCCTCACGCCAGGTGTATGGTTTTAGCTGATACTGCCAACTTTGTACTGTGTGGAGGCCATCTGCCTGCTGGCATTATTCTCTCATTGCTCTGTTGCTGCCCTGCCCCGGAACCCTCCCCCGCAGACTTTGGCATGGACATGTGGTCGATTGGCTGCGTCATTTACGAGCTGTTTACGGGCCGCATCCTGTTCCCCGGCCACACCAACAACGAGATGCTGAAGCTCATGATGGAGGTCAAGGGCCCGTTTACGAAGAAGATGCTGCGCAAGGGCATGTTTGTCGACAAGCACTTTGAGAGCGACCAGAACATGAGCTTTGCATCTATGGAGGATGACCCAATCACGAAGACCAAGGTGAGATGCACACAGCACGTGATGGCGATAAGGGTCCTCGAGACAATGACGTTGCAGCCGGGCAGGATGTGTGCGCATAGCGGCAAGGCATGGCAGGCAGCAGGCTGAAGGTGCGCTTAATGTGCTGTGTCCGCCAGCAATGCGCTGCTTGCTGACGGGCTGTGTACTGGCTGGGTGCGCAGGTGCGCCGCCTGATCACCAACCCGACCATAAAGCACAGCTTCTCCCACCTGCTTCAGCGCTCTGGCAACGAGAAGGCTGACAAGCAGCTGGTGGCACAGCTGGCAGACCTGCTGGAGAAGGTGCGAGGGCATAGGAGTGGCGCAATGGGACATGACAGTGCTGCATGATCAAGAAGGCGTGATGACACACAACCGACGCAATTGGACAGTGTTACCGCATTTGTTCTGTGTGCTGCCACTGAACCAATGTGACTCACCCAATGAGCCGCATTGCTTGTGCATGTGCGTGCAGATGATAAATCTGGAGCCTGAGAAGCGCATCGACGTGGACGCTGCGCTGAAGCACCCGTTTGTTCGGGACGTGCTGCCCAAGCGCAAGGAGGCCAAGGACAAGCAGCGCAAGCAGACCTGAGTAGACAGACGGCTGTCACTTGTAATACACTCTCAACTTGTTGAATGATGGTTCAGATGGCGGTTGTTGGGCCTGCGTTCTTGACTGTTCAAGCGCTTTGCAGATGTGGCTCTGGTGGGGTGATAACCACAGCATGGCATGGGGTACCATGCGCAGTTTGTATGACAAGGTCATATAATACAGGTTGTATGCATGTGCATCGTCTTCAAACAAAGGCTGACAACAACTGATTTCAACCACTCTGCATTTTGTTGCCGATAACGTTTCCGACCAGGTTTAGTTTCAAGCGCTCATTCACATGTGCACTGCCTTTGTTACGTGGTGTCATCCAAGGCTGCGACTGTGCTGCCACCTTGAGAGCATGCCGTGCTCTCATGGCTGCCTTGGCGCGTGTGCATCCAGGGCCCACATCAGGAAACCGTATTTCAGGGCACGGTCCTGAAGGCGATGGCTGGCTGCTGAGGCAGCCCCATGGCCGCCGGTCATACTGGTCTGCAGCAGCACCAGCGGCAGGCAGATGCCCTCCCTTGCTGCTCCACTTGACTGCCCCAGCTGTGCGCCAGCAGCTGAACCGCGGTCTTGCTGCTGCTGCTGCTCCTCGCCATCGACGTCAGCAGCTAGAGGCACGCAGTCAGGTGCTGGCAGCTCGCCTGCCTGCAGGGCGCGCAGCTTGGCCACGTACTTGGCAGGCTCGTGGTAGGGCACTCGCGTGTCATGCATGCTGGTGGTGAGCAGTAGGTGTGGAAACGCCACGGAGGGTTTGCAGTTGATGCCACTGCCTTCACTGTTGCCATTGCCCTGCTTGGCCTGCGTTCGAGCCCGCTTCACACTGCTCTCGCCTTTCGCGCCCCCATTAGTGCTGGGCTTGTCAATGTTGTGCTCCTCATCTCGCCCCTGGCGTTGCTGCAGTCTGTCTTCCTGCCCTGCCCCTACCGCCTTGCGCCAGCCGGTCTCCAAGCCGTCGTATGGGCTGTACGAGTAAATGTACCGCCAGGCCTGACGATCTACTAGCGGATCGCCCCACTGGCGCCGCTCCTTGACCACGAGCGGCAGCGAGGGGTCGCACATTGTTGACAGCACGTCGAGGAACGGCACGTCCAGCAGCGCGGCACGAAACGCGCTTGGGCGGCGATTCACGGCGGCGCCTACAGCGATGCCACCGGCCGAGCGCGTCGCGGCGGCGAGGCGCTCGTGGCGTGTGTAGCCGGCGGCAACCAGGGCGTCCGCGGCGGCAAGCAGGTCCAGCGCGCTGTTGTACTTGCGCTGCCGCCGGCCCGCCAGGTGCCACGCGCAGCCGAGCTCGCCACCTCCGCGAACGTGCGCCCTTGCAAGCACAAAGCCGCGGTCCAGCAATGCCAGGTCCAGGCGGTTGAAGTGTGGCAGCATGGCGCGGCTGCCGTAGCTGCCGTACACGTGCAGCAGGCAGGGGTTGCTGCCATCCTTTCGCAGCGCATCGCGGCGGTAAGCCAGCGAAACCGGTACCCGCGTCCCGTCGTAGCTTAGGGCCCACAGCGTAGTGCTGTCGTACTGCTCGGGGACGTAGCCGCCTCCCACCTCCTCCACATGCTGCGACACGTTGCGCCCGCATGCCAGGCACAGGTCAAGCGTGGTCTCTGGCTGAGTCGCTGTTGAGAAGGAAACACGCAGACATGGGTCCGGTGGAGCGGCTGTCGTCAGCTCGCTGCTGTCTCTGCCATTGTCGCTGCCATCGTCGCCACAGCTGCTGCTGCTGCTGCTGCTGCTGCTGCTGCTGCCCTGGCATGCGCCATGCTCAGGGTGGAGGTGCACCTCAGCGGGGAAATGAGGGCCGAAGCCGATCACGCGCACTGGTTGCAGGCTCAGCCCAACACCCTCCCCAGCATCAGAGCGCTGTCGCCCTGGGTCTGCAGAGGTGGAAGTGCCAGGTGTATCGTGCTCCTGCAGCGACTGGGCAAGGCTGTACACTGCAACCTGGCCCTGCAGCTGGCGCTCAAAAGCAACTGCCAGGAAGTCACCAACAACCGCCAGGTCCGAGATCTGCACGTCGTGATGAGACAAGGGGCCAGCACTGTCGCTGTGCTGCCCGATGGCTGTTGGGCTGCCAGGCAGTGACAGCAGTGCTGTGACCTCCAGATCCGTTGAGGCAACCTCTGCCTCACTGTCACTGCTGGTCTGACAAGTGGCACGGTGGCAGCGACGTTCGGCACCACTGCTTCCACCGCCACTGCTTCTGCTCCTGCTTCTGCTGCTGCTGCTGCCATTGCTTTTCGTCAGAGTAGCAGGCTTTAGGTTGCTGGGCCACACCAGCGCACAGGTCCCAGGCGGCACCCAGGGCAATGTGCTAGCCTGCACACGCCAGGCGATAAGGCACCGGTCAGAATACAGTCGGCAAGCATCACAGGCAACATCATGTTCACGGAGCCTGCTGAAAACAAGGCGGCAATGTTACGCACCTGATCAAGGCCTGCGTGCGCCAGGCCTGCCAGCATCATCGCCTCTGCTGCATCACAAGGGACCTGAGCTTGGATGTGGCTGGCCTCAGCAGCTTGCTGACCACACGCTGCGCCAAACACGCGCGGCTGGTGCGCATTGCCGCTCCCTGCATCACCCTGGATGCGTGCTGCAATGAGGTAGCCGTCAGGGCACTGATTGCTTGCACAGACCATGAGAAACAGGTCTCTCCAGCAGTCGCCCTGAGGCAGGGAGGGGCAGGGGAGGGACACGGGGAGAGGGGCAGGGGAGGGAGGCAGAAGGGGGCAGTGAGGGACTGCGTCAGGCCCGTGTGCTCATGTTGAGTCTGTGAGCCTGAGCCCTTGATCAAGCTGCATGTAGGCTCTGGTGGGAAAGTGTTGTGAGCATGCATGTGCATATGCCGCAGTCATGACAGGTACTTCAGCGCGCAAGCACCCAGGTTTCCGTGCATTTCCGAGCATGAATGCGCAGGCATCAAAGCCATGTTGCCAGATGTGCTGTCTTCAACGCAGCGCCTGCAGCACCTCACCCTGAGGAAATCGACGTCGCTGTCCGCAGCAAGCACACAGGTCCATGGTGGTGTCTGGTTAGCAACGCTGGGGCAGAAGATGCTGGGTAGCAGCTGCACTTGACAGTCCTAATCAGGATCGGCACAAACAGTTCAAGCGTGGGACATGGTTTTGTTCTCATCAATTCCCAGCCATCGCGCCACACAGACGGGAATGCAATGTTGCACGCTCATGCCGCGCAGGCAGGCGTGTGCATTGCGCCCACTGACCTGTCCTTTGCACGCCAGTATCAGGTAGCGCCCGTCACGCGGCTTGTGCAGGGACAACTGCGCATCAGAGCTCCGCTCCTCATACACAACATGAGCTGCCGTAGGTATGCAGCGGGTGTCATTGCCAGCGGCACCAGCTGCCACCTCCAACCTGTGCGGCTCCGGCCCCACCACGCTCGCCTCAAAGGCCGCCAGAAGACCCACAAGCTCGATGCATAGCACCTGTGGCGATGGTGAGGGTACCGCACCGCGATGGTGAGGGTAACACTGAGGGAGCGCAAGTAGACAGCACTGCTGTACCCAAAGCGAGCCCTGCTTCACTAGGACACATGTTTGCCGTGGGTGCAGGCGCAAGTTCAAGCAGCAGCCAGCATGCAGTAGGGTGGTGTGATACGGCTCACCTGACCATCCTGCACCAGGACAAAGAGTGTGCTTGTGTCAGCACCCCACTCCACGCACGACTGCAGCCTGTCAGCCCAAGTTGCCGCCGGCAGCGCTGCGCCATCCAAAAAGCCGCACCCGCTACCACTGCCACCGTTGCTGATGCCGCCGCCGCCGCCGCCGGCGCTGTTCGTGGGTGCGCTCGTCTGCTCACGAGCTGTACTGCTGGTGCTGTGGGAGACCCTGCTCGTGCCCTCACACATGACCCACTCTGCAGAAAGTACCCTGCTGCCAGCCTGCAGCTGCCGGGCCTCACCCTGCTGCGCTTGGCAAACAGCAGCGCCTGTGGCAGCAGCCCGCAGCTTCCAGCAGCGCTGGGAGTGGATGTGCTTGACATGCAGGTTGAATCGCTCATCACCAACGAAGTCAAGTGTCACAGCCAGCCAATCCCCTCTGGGGGACACCTGTGGCGGGAAGCACACACGCAGGTGGGAGGCTGGAGTTGATAGGTGGGAGTGGGAGGCACATCCGGACGCCAAACCAAACCACTCGAAAAAGAGGCGCCATCAGAACAGACGGGCTGTTTGCGCCCACCTTGGTCTCTCCAACGTCCATGAATGAGTGGCCTCGGGCCTCATGGTTGCCGTCAAACACGCACTGTGGCTGTGCTGGATCGCATGCGTGTGCGCTCGATGACCAGCTGGCTGTGTTGAAGCACATACAGTTTGTGATGACGCCAGATGTAGGCACTGCCTGCTGCTGCTGCTGCTGCTGCTGCTGTTGTTGATGCTGGTGTTGCTGCTGCTGGTGCCCTGACTGGACCGCAGAAGGGCTTGCAACAGGGGCTTGACCAGGCACCCTGTACAGCGACCAGTAGTCCTGACCAGGCCCTCGCCTAAGGTACAGCAGGAGCAGCAGCGGCAGCAGCGGCAGCGGCAGCAGCAGCGGCAGCAGCAGCAGCAGCAGCAGCAGCAGCAGCAGCAGCAGCAGCTCCGATTGGAATTCAATAGTCATACAGGAATGCAGGTGCAGAGCTTGCCGACCTGCATGCAATGTGCCAGTGACCGTGGGTGGTGGTGAGGTCCAGCGCAGGGTAAACACGCTGCAATGCACTCAAGGTCTGGGGTGCAGGAACCGGAAAACGCATCCACATGAAAGGTTTGATGCAGCCCAAGGTGTACTCATGCAAGAATGCATTGTAGAGGTGGCATGTAGACTGCAAAAAGTTCCATTCGGCAGTTCAAGCTAATCCTTGGCACATGCATGAGCACTCACTGCTGAAAGTACCACCACCAGCGCTCCAGCCTCAGACTTGCAGGGTGGAGTTGCGCGACCCCCTCCTGCAACCCCACTGGCGCAGCTGCTGCATTGTTGGCAGCACCCCCGACAGCCAGCTGAGCATAGGGTGCAGTGCGTTCCCACACGGGTGCACGGGCAGCCATGTCGTGGAACAGCTCTCTCAGCTGTTGCGCTGGACAGATGCTGTCCAGCACAGCCTGGGCATAGCTGAGCACAGGGCAGGCGCAGAAGGACAAGCCATGAGTTTGAAAACAGGAGACACGATTGCGGGGTACGGGGGCCGCATCTGTGCATCTGCCACACCTGTTCTCCTGCTCGAGGTACTCCCGGACCTGTGGATCAGAGCCGCTGTCATCCCTCAACCTGGCAGCGGCAGGCGCGCGGTGGCACCAACAATAGACACGTGGATGCCAGTGGGTGCCAGCAAGCAGAATCTTACTGCTCCTGTTTCTCTTCTCACCAATGAAACGAGTCAATACGAGTCCCAAAGCGCGAACGATGCACATGCGGGCGCATCTGCAGGCGCGGTGGCGCCGGTGCCATGGACGGGCTGCTGTTCATCGGCGACATCGCCTGGACTGATAGCTGTGACCCATGATGTGGGGATGTGGGATCATGGGACACAGTGTGTTTTCGCGCAGGTCTTACAACAGTTATGCTGCTAGAAATCTCAAAGAGAACCACCAGGGCTTATTTGCCCATTTTGCCTGGCTGGCCGCAGTGTGCGTTGCTGCCACAAACAATGACTGTCATCGCTGTGCAGGCCCTGGCCGCAAGATCTGCAGCACAGCCTCGGTGCCACTGATGTTCCACAACTCCACATGGTCAACAACCTGCACATGTGCCCACTTTGTGTTAGCTCACCACAAGTTGGCGGGTTACTGTTTCGACATGGCAGCTGATGTTGTGCCATGCGCACGTGCCTTGCTTGTGCTGGCGATGCTGCAGACCACTGTCGGCTGCTCGCTTCAGGGATGCCTTTGCAACCCCTATTCGCCCCATGGCTGGCAGCAAGCAGTGCGCATTGTCTTGCCCCAAAGACCCAGGGCCATCTGCGCGTGCTGGCGCTCTTGCTCAGCACAAGCGCCGCCCCACCTTGTTGCTGTCCTTGTTCAGCGTGTAGCGCGTCTGACCGATCACGTCGATGAACGGCTTCCAGGGCAGTGCAAGCGTGGTTTGCAGCACCCACTCACTCTGCACGGTTCGCACGGCACATCAAGTCATACGCTGCAGCTTTTGCAGCCCTCAGCGGTCCATGACTCACTACCTACCACTAGCACTTCAGCCCCGTCCTCGTTACGGCCCTCCCGCTTCAAGCTGAGCAGCTCTACCGATGGCTGCACAAGGAACGGCACCTGCGCAGTCGGTGACAGCAGCCCTGACCGATAATATAAGGCTCCAACGGGTCCCGACTCAGCATGTGAGGCTGCTTGTTGGCACTTACTAGCAGCTGCAGGTTTCGTTTGTATAGGGTCAGGCCTGCACAACAGGGGTCAAATGCGGGAATATGAGCTGCCTTCATGGCATTGCGGCCTGTGAGCTTGCTGAGCCGACGTTAGCTCAGCGTATGTTAACAAAGGGAAGCTGCCAGGGCCCTGAAGAAATGCAATGCCTTCCCCCCTGGCTGAGCAGCTGCTGCGGCTTGACAAAACCACATGCAGCGCGCACCGGTGAAGGCCACAGTGGGGTCAGCGAAGCGGCACTGCTCATCATAGATGGCGTCGTCCAGGATGCTGCGTACCAGAAGAAACCTTCAGTGCTGTTCAGCTGGCGGTGCTGCCGAGTCGGCAGTGGACTGCTGCCCTTCCTCCTCAACTGCTGCTTTGCAGCTCACCCAGTGACAAAGTATGCGTTGGCAAAGTCTTTGCGGATGCGTTGCATCACTCCCTGAACGTCCCCTCGCCGCAGGGGCTTGGCCACCTTGGCCTGGCCCTCTACTTGCAGTTGCTCGAAACGCTGCTTGCCCACGCCAGCAAGGCGCAGTCCTTCTGTGAGGAAAGTGACCAGCCCAGACGTGAGTGCCTCTGCAGCTGCAGCTGGGCCCTGTGAGGGCTTTGTGGCCATGCACACTCTACGCCTTGGGGATTGGCGCCCGAGCAAGCGAGCAGTGGTGCTCACACGAGCACGTGCCGATCCAGCACGGCGCTGCGCCGGTGCATAGCATTGCATTGTGCTCGCGATCCCAGGCGGACCGCTGCTCTGTGCACTGCCTGAGATACCTGAGATAGGTAAATTAATTGCAATTTCAAGTCCACTGCAAGCCCACGGGCTCAAAATTGTTGTCATTGCATCAGTGCTTCAGCCATCTGCTGCTGTATACTCAAGAGGGTCGCAGACTGCTTATAGCTGAAGTAGCGCAAGTTGTAAGCTCAAGCAGCTGCCACCACTTGTGCCATGGCTGTGTGAGCATGTGCGCCTTGCAAGGTAACCTATCGAGGTGTATGATGTGACGCCGCCTGATGGCTACATCTTGTCCGTTGAGCGCATTCCATGCAACAGCCCGCATGTCTTCCGCTTTCAGCATGGCATGCTGAGCAGCACCCTGTCATGGGTGTCTGCAGATGAGGGAGCAAAGGCTCAGCACCAACGCCAAAGCGTGTAGCTGCTGCTGGCGGAAAGTAGCTGCTGCTGCATCCTATCCACCCCTGCCAGGTTTGCAATGTGCAGGCGTGACTGGCTTACAGGCCTTTGTATTGTGGGAGGCTGGCTTCGATGTGTGGCTGGGTAACAATCGCAGCTGTGTACCACGCCAGCACCGAGGTGCATAGTCTGCAAATCATATGAGCTGCAGCACTGCTCACAATTCGTGGTGTCCTTCTGAGGATTCATCAGCCCGTGTTGTGTTGCGTGGTACGCCTGCTGCACAGACCCAAACAAGCATGGCGCCAGGTACTCCAACAATGAGGTGGCGGTCGACACAGGTGCCCAGCTGGACTACACACGAGGCCAGATTTGCAGAGCTTGGAGTGACATGTGCACAAACAGCTAAGCATGGCTCAAGCTAGGCAACGTGGCAGCGTTGACATCAGCATGGCAGGGGGGCATACGAGCTGCAGTGGCAGCACAACATCGGCCATGGCACCTGCAGCCCGACACGCTGTTGAGCAGCTTGCAGGGCACGTGGATGATCACTCATGCAGTGCAGCGCTCAGGCCTGTCTGGTGATGTGTGGGCTGCGTTGCTTCCTTCAGCTGGCCTTCATCTGCAACAATGAACCAGTGATGGCAATCTGCTGCATGCTGGCACTCCGCTGCCAAGCCACCTCAGGTGCGCAGGGCACAGCACAGCAACAGCAGGAATCAACATGAACAGGGGCTTTGTGCCGCATTGGACTGTTTGTTGCACGCAGCAGCCTCGATCTTTTGAAGCGCGCTCAGAGAAATCGAGCCTGCTGCTTTGCATGCTTTGCAGGACCCATGGTAGAACAACTGCTGCCTCTTGTCAGACCTGGGTCGGGATGCCCCCCACCCACCCAGCCGCTCTGCATCTTTATCATGCACCTCATCCAGCTGCAGTAGCTGCAGCGATGACGGATATGAGGACGTGGGGCCATCAGCTACTACCCGGCACAGCGCTGGCAGGCAACACGCCCTGGGGCACACTTCTACAGCGCATGGCATGGCAGGCCAGTGTGTCGCCTGCACTGGCAACAAGCCAGAGCCGACATCCTGCAGTGGACAGTCAGTGGTGGTGACGGTGGGGCAGCCAGCCCGTCAGAGCTACGACGAGCGGCAGGCAAGGCTGGTGCAAGCCCAAGCGCCCTGCCCAGAAATGCCGCACAGGCTGCAGGCTGTGGCACATATCACATGTGACATATGGCACATTCCCTTGGTGGCATGCCATGCGCATGTCGATGCTCATCCAGTGTGTGAGAGGCAAGCGCCATGGGAGTGTCTGCTTGAGTCGCTTCCTGTGTCGCGTCTGACGTTGCTGACCCCTTCTGGCTTTCGTCTGAAGAAGCCTCTGGCCACTGTGCCTGTGGGTATTGTGGTGCGACCATTCCTGCACCTCGTGCGTCTGGTCTGGCCTAAGCCTGCAATGCCCTTCTACATACCCTCAGCCACTCTATGAGGCATGGTCTTCAATCGAAGCTGCTGCAAGATGTGTCATCCACTGGATGGCATCCCATCGTTGATGGAGCTGTTGCTTGCACTGATCTGCAGGGTGAGAACCGTTTGGCACTGAGCGGCATCCCATGGTCACGCTGGTGACCAGTGCTGATCATATCCATTGCTTGTTTTTGCGCACAGATTGCGCTGGCCAGCGACGCCAGCTGATGCAGATGCCCCAGCACAACGCAAAACACCATGCCAGCAATGTCTCTGCACCAAAGCAGGTTCCCCTAAGAGGGGCAAGGACGGCGCATGCATCAGCAGCGCTTGTGGTGGTATCGTAGTACCTTGCTTTTGATCTGCTGCATGTACGATGCTGCATGGCTGCCAGGTTGCCAACTCTGGGGAGTTCCGCCTGTCTGACCAAGCAAGCAAATGGAAACCCCCAGCCTTGAGACGTTGCCGCTGACTACGCCTTCCTGCGGGAGGCTCCTGTTGACCTTGTCGCTGGATTGCGGAATGAGTCGTTTCACCTCATAACGCGCGTCTGCGCTTTGCCAGGATGAAGGTGGCAGCCATGCAGGTGGGGCATTAGCTTCCCGGCATTCATCGAAGTTGCGGCCCTGGCCCTTGCAATGTGGTTGTCGTGGTGGGGAGGCAGTAGGAGGTGCGCTCGTGAAGTTTGGTCAAGTCAGATCATTGGAACACTTGGCTTCGTGTATGTTTGGTATCTGCTGCCTTGGAGTTTGACATGGGTCGCCTTGACTTCACCTGGGATGAGCTATCACTGTACCTTGTGCGCCTGCTGCATCAGCGGCGGACCCCAATAGGTTCCTGTGGTGCAGGTTTTGCTGCCAACATTTGTCAGCAACACTTTTCTTCCCGTATCCTCCATGGTCTAATAATGCTTGGTGGCCACAATTTTGCAGCAGACTGTAGCAGTGGTGGCGCGCCGGCTGTGCCTGACAGGTTGATTTGCTTCCGACGAATTGTGCGACAGGAATGAAAAACAAACCGATGCTATGAACAATGAAGGGCCAAAACCCCTTCAATCGTGCATGAATATGCCTTTGTGTCAAACCGCGGATTGTAAAAAACAATGATGATGCGATGATGAGCGTTGCGGGCGGTAGCAGTTTGCTGTGATCTCAGGAAATTGTGAGTGCAACAGAAGAACAACAACATCGCAGACCACTTGCTGCCCAGCGCACGCTGAGGCACATTGTTGAGCTGGGGCACCCGTGTTGCCAGAGGCTATGAAAGGCTTTTTCATGTTCAGCTGAGACATGCTGAGCATTGACCGGTGCTCAGCAGCATTCAAATGTAGCAATCAGCATGCAGTAGCACGCAGCAAGAGCGTCAGCCTGCGAGAGGCACCTGGGCCCATCAGAAGATGCAGGCTGAATGCTTGGCATACTTGCATGGACCTACTACCTGGCAAGGTGGGTGCTGATTCTGAACCTTGCGCTAGGGCTCCTCCATTGCGCCAGGCCCCTGTGCACGAACAAAATCGAGGATGCGCTGCAGGCTGGACCGCCTTGCATCATCAGCTTCGGCCAGCACAGCTGCCTCCACATCCGCATCTGCAAACCTGTGTGCTGCTGTGTTGGCATCGTCATGCGCTGATCCGGGGGTGGTGGCGTAGATGACAAGCAAAGTCTCCTTAAGCTGGGAGCTTGGTGCGCCTTTAAACCCCTCCTCGACCCACAGGGGAGTGTCAGACCATTCTTTGAAGGTGATGCCCGGCTCACACCCCCATACTTTCCTCCACACGTTTTGAATCTCATTTCGAATTCGTGTTGACCATGGTACAAGTACGTCCTGCGTGGCATTGTCCGAGGAGCATCCTCTTGAATCCATGCCCTGAGGTGTTTTTGTAGTCTATAACGTTAATCTTGATGCGCTTGACTGCCACGACCTATGCAGGTCAGTTTGCCTCGCAGCATCCATGTTGGTGAATGCACCTGCCATGCACCCCTTGTAAATAGCATTTGCAGACCCAAAATGGCAACAATGCTAAAGCATGGGGTGAAATGCTCTCAACGCTGGACAAGGCGAGCTGCCACATGTTTCTGTGACCATGACATTACCTGGAAGCAGGTGAAGGCACGGTGGGGCCAGGTGTGGCGTCGTAAGCTTGTGCACAGCTGTGGCACCCAACGCTTGACTGGTAGCCTGCATAACAGCGGCCGCCGTTCTCCACCTGTCTGCAGCATGGGTGCAAGCCTCCCCTTGTCTGTCCTTTTGTGCTTTGTGGCTCAGCAGCAGGCCAGCCGCATCCTTGGCAGAAGTGGTGGCAGAGTTGTGGTCTCCACGGTTGTTGACCTCTGCTGTCTCATACCGTTGCTGCAGGAGTTCATGGATGTCCATGCTTACAGTGCCAGCACACCGACCATCAGGACCGTTAGGCAAATGCGGTCTCCAAGCGTGTGGCCCATGGGCTCGCTGCCTGCACGGTGCAAGCCTACGTGAATGCAATAGGTTCTGGGGGGACAATGCGGAACGGGGCTCAAGATAACCCTCTGCCTTGCAGATCGCACGGCATCACATGGCAGGAGGGGGCAGATGTCCAGAGCCCCGCCTCTCAACCCTTGCTAGATATGAGGCGGCAGCTCGTGCCCAACAGCAGGCAGTACAGGCACATGTGCTAGCAATTGCGGTGCCCGCTCATGGCCTTGAGCTCGTAGGCACAACAGAAGGCGGGAAAGGTGTTAAGATTTTGCTTTTTCATGTCGGGTGAGGAGGCCCACAGCGGACGCATTTCGAGTGTGCAGTGAAACGGGTGTGGCCTGACAGCCGTAGCAGGTGGCTGCAACTTCCACGTTCTTTGTGCCCTTGCGGCGCCCTACGGACTGTAAAATGGCCTACCTACCTACCTACCTACCTACCTACCTACCTACCTACCTACGTGGGAGGCACACACCACCGTCGTCCGCCAGCTGACATTATATTGCTTCTTGACTGCACTGTACATGTGCTGCGCTCCTTGTAGGAAAGAGAGCCGGTCACGGCTGTTATCTTACCATGGTCGGCATACAACGTTGCTACCATCTCAGCTGGTAGGAGCTGCCCTTGCAAGACGGCATCTTTGAAGCCCTGCCTGGTGGCTGTGCTGAAAGACAAGCCTGCTGTCGCACAGGCGTGCAGCTGTATGCGACACCTTTGGCCTAGGACAAGGCGTTGTTTCCAGAACTGGCACACCGAGGTAGGTGCTGTGGGGTGAACATTCGAAGGGCACAGGAGATTGGCCCCAACAGGGAACTCTGCCTGCTGGCATGTAGCCGCTGTCGCAACCTTGCGCAGCTCTCTCAGAGGACTTCGTGGGGCGCTCTTGTTGCACAGGTTGAGCATGACTGGCTATTGTGCCAGAAGCTTCGCCGGCCACTCCAACAAGGTGCGGATATCATCTCTGAGCACGACCCTCGGGTGCGCCTGTTCAGGGCGATCTTCGGACAGGTGCTAGCGGTAGGTGTAACGAATGGCTTGGCAATGCAGCTGCAGGGTAGGGCCTCCGACATGTAGAGCTTCCCCACCTGGTTGATGCCAGGTGGCATGGCTGCTGATGGTTTTACACAGCCTACTCAGGGCCGCCTTTCGTCGCTTGCCTGCGCTCTGCCATCAGGCGCTCTACGTCGTTGGCAGTGATGATGTGCGCTCTCTCGTGGTTGACGAGCTGTCCCATACCCTGTACACCCAGGTGTGTATGGGTTACGGGGAAGTTGGACGCAGCAAATGCGCTCTCAGGAGAGATGAGGCCCAACAGGTGGTTGCTGCTTGTGCCCACGGGGGCTTCCGCCTATGGCTCGGCTCCTTGCTGCCAGGGTGCCACAGGCTGAGGCCGTGCCTGCCCATCACAGCTAGTTGACGTGGACCTATGCAGAACTAGCAGAATTGGGCCGCAGTTCCTCAACCGGCGCAACCCCCTTTCTCTGCCTTTGCAAGTCAAGCAACGCCTTGTTGGCCAAGCCCAGGCAAGTCCTGTCCTGCAACGTGAGGGTGAGCGCGGTGGCGTTGATCTGTTCATAGCCGACTGCCAAGGAGTGCACCCCCAGCCGTCTTCCTTTTCATCACGCAAGACGGCGCTTGTTGGAAATGAGCGTGGCAATCTCAGGCAGGCGTAAGCAACCACTGCGAGAGCCTTGTCAAGCGCATGTCTGACATAGTATAGGGGGCCACAGAGAAGGCGCAAGCTACCCTTACCATGGTCTTGATGTTACGCTGCAGGGCTTCCAGTTGCTGGCGCTCTGAGGCGAGGGAGGCTGCCAGCTATCCAACCCACGTCGGCAATGTCACTCAAGGCGGCACTGATCTGTGTCTTCCAGCTTATGGTTTCCAGCTTCCAGCCTATGGCAGGGCAACACCACACCCCAAGATACTAGTACGGCTTGTCAGGTTGCAGCATGGGAATAGCTCTCCCTTCCAGATGAGTGGTTATGCGCACGGGTTTGAAGGCATCGCCTTGCAGGGTATGTGCTGCTTGGCCATGCATGGCGGCTGTGACCGCGCACTTGGAGGCATTGACGGGCGTGCCTACCCACTCTGCATCGGCCTCAACATTGCGCAAATGCACCTATCTGCCGCTCGTTACGTCGTCAATGAAGCGACAACAGGCAAAGTGGTTGATGGACAGGAGGGATGGGGTCAGCAGCGGTGTACAGGCATCCAAATTGGAAGCCCCTCCCACCAACTTGCAGCTAACGCATGGGTTTTATGTGCAGCATGCATATGCCTCTAACTGCGCAGTTAGAGGAGGGGGGAGAGGGGGTCACACTGGATGGTGCCCCTGGTGACGAGGATGAGGAGGGGGTTGGTACCAAATGGCCGAGCCACCGCTGTGCGGCTGTCCTTGTAGATACCCTTCACCACCATGGCGTCGGTAGGCATGCCTTGGTCATACATCAGACGCAGCAGTTTGGCACAATTAAACATTTCATATCCCGACATGGAATCAGTGTATATACAATATACGCCTTGTTTGCCTAAGTAGGCATCCTTTTCAATGGTGTTGATCAGGTTCCAAGGTTGCCAGTGTGTGCGTCTGCATGTCGAGCCCGGGCCCCCTTCCTGGCCAACGTGCAAGGTATTGCTCAGGATGCATTGGTGCATGATGATGTGCGTCACATTGCTGGCCCTGCCGCGTGAACGATGACACTTGGCACAGCTGGCAGTGGTGGCTGGTGGTGCTCACCTTGAGGCTGCGGCTGTACTGACGTGCGCCGCTATCTGGGGGGCTTGAGTGCTTATAAGCACTCAAGCTAATCAGTGCGGGATGCAAGCTTGTGTGTGCGTGAGGAATGAGGACTTGCCAGCCATGGAAGAGGTCAATGAATTCAAGGGCGTGCCAGCACAGCCCCGCGCCTGTCAACACGCCATCTTAAGTGTACACAAATTGCTATTACGACAGCAGCGGATCACCGGCTGCGGGGTGCATTATTGCCATGCCCATGTCGCATGGAGTTTCAGCAGCCTCTAAATGTCCATCTGGCTGGATTTTTCTCCCACACTTCCACTGGAGTCTGCCTGGGGGACTTGTCAGCAAACGTTGACAGAGTGCGGCCGATGCCTTGAACGCAGCCATGAAGATTCGGTTGAAGAAGCAGGTGGAGGTGCCTGCGTACATACAAGCGTTCATTGATGGCGTCCTGGCTGCCGAATCGCTCGCCGATGCGCTAGATGGCTTCGCATGGGTGTATGACAAGGTAGGGAAGGGTCATGCAGGCTCGAGAGGGCTTGGGAGCCCTTGCATGCGCGCTGGCCGGGGTTGTTTCGCCCCACCTGGCACCTTCTCGGCCCCGATCTGGCCATGCGTGCAGGGCGACTTCACGCAGTGGGTGGCGCTGTTCAATCACTTTGATGACTTCCTTGACAAACACATCAAGGAGCACAGGGAGCTGCAGCTCAAGTTCGAGGGCTCCGACTCGGGCACCCCAGCTACTGCGTTCCCTGTGGCCGACTGCTTGGCCATCCTGCGCGTCACTTCGATCCTGCTTGAGAATACGACGAACAAGCACTTGTACCAGTCGTATGACGTGAGAGAGCAGGCAGCATGGCCATGCAAACAGGGGTGCAAACAGATACCCAACACTCATCAGGGCCATGCCTGATCCTTTCGCCCGCCAATGCAGCTGCTGGCCCACCTACTGGCGTCGCCGCATCCTGAGGTGGTATCAGCAGCGCTGCAGACACTTGTCAGCTTCCTCAAGAAGACGCATCATGCGTCCATCCGCTGGCATGGCTACCGCGAGGTCAACTCAAGACTTATGGCGCTGTGTCAGGGCTGGGGAGGCAAGGAGGAGGTGTGAACCAGCAGGCAGGGCGCAGCAAGGGGGGCTGAGAGTTTGTAGGGGGGCTTACCCAAATCAAGTGCAGCAAGGGCCAGGTGCTGTGCTTCTCTCAGCCGTTTGGCAGCCGCTGCTGGAATTGCTCATTCTGATTGTTGCTTGGTGTCGCATCTGGTGTCGGCGCAGGGTTTGGAGCTGGTGACCTGTGTGAGGGAGGACGAAGCACAAGTGCAGCGGGTATGTGACCCAAGGGCCAAGTAGGGGCCAAGCAGCAGAGCTGAGGGACGCTGTCAGACACTGATGCGCGCCTCCAGCATTGAAGCACAACTGCGAGCATCAGATGCCCATTGCAGCGCCTTGTTGTGGCCACTGTCTAATCTTGTGATGCACTTGAAAACTTTTTGGTCCATGACAGCCACTCACTTATTGTTGACCCCACCAATGCGCATGCTCGTGGTCCTCTGTTAGGGACTGTCAAGAGTGACAACGCTGCACTATGAGTTTTTCAAGGAGGACTCACATCACCGTCCAGACACCTCGCGCCCGATAGTCATTAATGTGCCTGCCCTGCACAAGCTGCCTGATGGGGAGTACGACATCCTGCGGCAGCTGGTGCTGCGCTACGATGTGCCAGAGCAGCACAGGTGGGCAGTTGGGGGTAGCTGCATGACGGCATGGCGTGGGATTCAGAGTGCTTTTTAAATATGCAGCATGTTGCCTCTAATATGAGCATAGCAGCTGAGTCATTCTGGCATGCCGACAGCTGAGTCGCTTGTTGCTCTTTATGTTTTGCGTCTCAGGTTCCTGCTGCTGGCTAAGATACGCGTGGCACGTGCTTTCGCCACGGTCGAGGGCCGGCGGCAGTTGGTGCGCATACGCCTCATGGCCTTCTGCATCCTTATGCAGAGCAACCTACCCACAGGTGAGGCTCTTTGCTTCCAACCCCTTCTGAAGGCTTGCGCTCATGACAGTTGCACAAACCGTTGCTGCGGCAGTCCTTGCTCTGTCGCGCTTGCTTCATGGTTGCCTGTTTACAGTTGTGTCAGCGTTGTGCAGTCACCAGGTTGGGTTTTGCCTGGCGCTGCCAGCTTGCAGGACCAACCATGCTGCCCTGCCCTGCCCCTGTGTGCAGAGGAGACACAGCTACTGCTTCAGGCAGAGCCCGAGATGGTGGGCGACCTGGTGGCCCTAGTTCAGGCGGAGCAGGGCATACCGCAGGACCTGCGGGCGCTTGCGGTACGCACGCTCGCGGTGCAGATGCCCGACCGCAATCGCGGCGCAGCCATCGTGGCGGCAGTCAGCTCGCGCACGCACGGCGGCGTGCTGTCCATGCTGCTGCACAAGGCTGTGACGTCGATGGTGGAGCAGTCGCAGCGGCGCAAGGGGCAGGGCACGGACGGCAGTGCCAGTACAAGCGCTGGGGCAGGGGCGTCGGCCCTGGCTGCTCCATCGTCCAGCCAGGGCGCTCTGGGCAGTGCGGCCGAGGCGGGGCCTGTTTTTGCTGCTGGGGGGCCGTCGGTTGTGTACACCGTTGATTTTGTGGACTCGATGCTGTTGCTGATCTCGGCGCTGGTCCAGACCTCGGTGGGGTGCAGCGCGCTGGCGGATGCAGGCATCGTCGCGGCGCTGCTGCCGCTGCTGCAGGACGACGACCCTGCGCACCTGGGTATTGTGGCGACGACGGTCAAGATTACAGAGGCGTTCATGGACTTCCACCAAAGCGCAAACACAATGTTCCGTGACCTGAACGGTCTGCACGAGATGATTGTGCGCCTTGCCAAGGAGGTCGGGGTGTCGCCGGAGGCGCTGGAGCAGGAGATGGTCGAGGCCGCTGCTGCCGCCGAGGCCGGGGCGGGGAGCGGCGGCGTCGAGCGCATGGCCACTGATGATGACCTTGCTGCGTCCGCTGCAGCAGGCGCGCCGTCTTCCCCTGCCGCCGCCGCCCCCGTGCCTGTCGCCGTGCCTGCTGCTGCAGCCCCGGCGACTCTGAGCAAGGCGCAGCTGACGGCTGCCGCTATTGCCCCGCTGCCGCCGGTTGCGGTGTCGTACCAGCGCAAGGTGCTGATGAAGTTCCTGCTGCGCGCCATCGCCATGAGCAGCTACACCCCGAGCAGTGCCACCAACACGCGGCCCCAGGAGCAGGACGCTGCGCTGCTGTACCGCTGCCTGCGCACCATGTTTGAGCAGAGCGATGCGTTTGGCGGCAGCTTGTTTGCGCTGGGGGCGTCGGTGGTGACGGACCTCATCCACCACGACCCTCTGGTGTACCGCGCGCTCGATGCTTCAGGCCTGCCGCAGGCCTTCATCAAAGCAGTACAGGTGAGGCTGAGTCCAGGGGGTTGTAGTGCCGCCAATGTTTTGCTGCCTGCTTGCTTTCAAGCATTGCCAAAGGGTGCTGTGCAGGGCTAGGGTCTTTAGTGGTGACAGCCGTTGCTTGATAGAGTGCTGATCTGGATGCTTGACCCTGTTTTGTGCTGCCTGTGCTGCCTGCTGCTGTGCGCAGGCCGGCGTGCTGCCGTACGGGGAGGCAGTGGTGAGCCTGGCCAACACACTGGTGGCGCTGTGCCTCAACACCAGTGGCTTGGAGCTGGTGCAGAAGACACGCATCATGGACAGCTTCATCCCCATCTTCACCAATAAGAAGTGAGTGCACTGCTGGAGGTGTTCTCAGACCAGCTTCAGCTTCCCGATCTCTCACCTCGGTAGCCGCTCCTGGGTTGCCAGGCCGGAGCGTTTTGTTTGGGTTCATCAGAGCGGTACATTGGCTTGAGCATGCTTGCTGGGCAATGGACGCTATGCACAGCATGTCACGTGTCATGCTTGGCTGGTGTACTTGCCTGACGCGTGCACCTGCCCTTCACGGTCTGTGCCCCGCCTGTTGCCAGGTATCACAAGGCGCTGGGTGGCGAGACGCCCGCCATGGTTGGTGCGGGTCTGGAGGAGCTGTTCCGCTTTGTTCCGCAGCTGAGGGGCGATGGCATGGAGGCGGTGGTGGACATCTTCCGCACCATCTGCATCATTGGAGGTGCGTGCCAAGGCCGCGCAGGGATGCAGTCAAGGGGGTGAGGTCTCAAAGGGGCGGCGATGCATAGGGCAGGGATGGGTCAGCGCTGGATGCTCTGTATTGGCTAAGAGCACATAAGGCTTGATGTCGACGTCGGCTTTTGGCTGTTTCTTTGCACAGGTGACAAGGACGAGGTGGAGAAGGCGCGGCAGCAGCAGCGCAAGCGCCAGGAGCAGCAGCAGCAGCAGCAGCAGCAGGGTGCCGACTCGACAGCTACCAACGCTGCAGCTGCTGTCCCTGCATCCGGCACCCCAGCCGCTGCTCCTTCCAGCAATGCATCTGTCGCAGCGCCTGATGCTGCAGCCGTCCCGGCAGCTGCTGTGCGCAGCGGGGAGAGCGGCGCTGCTGCCTCGGGCCCCACAGCCATGGACACCGACCCCGTACCGCTGACAGGGGCAGGGCAAGGCGAGGGCGCAGCGGGGCAGGTGGCACCACAGACACCTGCCGAGTCGACGAGCGAGAACGCCCCTGCTGCCTCGGCCACGCCCCAAGATGTTGAGATGGCTCCGGCTCCTGGGTCCTTGGAAACGCCTGCCCCTGCGGTGCCAGGCGCTGCTGCCGCCCCCGCCGCGGCTGGTAGCGCTGAGGCTGGGCCCTCGGATGGAGTGGCTGCCGCGGCCCCTGCGGCCATTGTGCGGGAGCCGTACGATCAGGGTGCTGCGCTGGCGGAGCTGCACAGCGTCGAGGCGCAGGGGTACCTGGCGGAGAGCATCAACCACGCGACGCGCATGCTGGAGAGCCTGCTGAACAACCCAGAGTCCAGCAAGGAGTTTGTCAACAGGGGCGGCGTTGACCTGCTGCTCAAGGTGGGTTTGGGTGGGAAGTGGAGAGGGGCAAAGGAAGGTCGGGGGTAATGGCGGCACTGAGGGTCGGCGCTTCAACAGCGGAGGCATTGACTTATGGCTTGAGGTGGGCCAGGGTGGAAATGGAGGGGGGCATTGGAAGGGTGGGGGAGTCCAAAGACAGCACCGAGGGTGTTGTTCCTGTTACAAGGAGGGAGTGCGTTGACCTGCTGTTTCGGGTGGACCAGGGCGGAAGCGGGAAGGGGCAAACAAGGGGTGTGGTGCACACTGAGGCACAAACAGCGTTGAGGATGGCGGTCTCAGCAAGGGCGGCAGTGTGGGGACACTGTGCGTCTCATCCCTTCTACTTGGTGCTCCCTGCTCTCACCTCTTGCCCTGCCTCTTCCCCACCCTCTCCACCCGCAGCTGCACTCGCTGCCCCGGCTGTCCTACACGTTCGCCTTCTCCTCAGCCTCTCACCCGCTGCTGGCAGTGTTCCGGGGCCTGGCGCCGATCCATGCGCAGCTGCTGTCCCTCAAGACCAGGGACGTGCTGTCTCATCAGCTGGGCCTGGCACTCAAGGAGGTGCAGGTGCGACGGGGCAAGGGAAGCAAGGGGCGTGGTTGGGGCTGGGGCTAAGGGCTTAGGTTGAGGATTTAGGTTGCATGTGTGTTCCTATGGCCTTGCTTTGGGGCTGTGCAGGCTAGCAAGCGCACATTACATGGGGGGTGGGATGATTGTTGAGGAGGCTGGTTGTGCAAGCACAACTGCAAGGTACCTGTGTCTGCATCAAAGCTTTGGATGCTGTCCCTGTGTGTACGTGTTTGACGTTGGGTGGCTGTGCCTGCCATCGTCCCTGTCCTGTACAGGCCATGGGCCCGGCGTGTGTACCGCAGCTGCCCGAGACCTGTCGCAACACCTACCTCAAGGTGGTGTCCACGATCGCGGGGCTGTGCTCCCTGGGCTCATCGGTGGCGCGCAATGCCACGCAGATGCTGCAGATGATCTCCACAGGTGTGCTGCCGAGCATGGCATGGCAGGGGCAAGCATGGGCAGGGGTGGGCACTGGTGGTGTTTTGGGTGCAGGTTATGGCATCACGGCAGGTTGCAGCGGAGGCAGCGGCAAAGGACGGGTACGACAGCCTGTGCGCATGCAATGCAAATCGATGCGCAAGGTGCAAGACGGTATGGTGCAGCTCAGCTGTACAACAGCGTGAGGGCTGTTTGCGTTGTGCGTGTGCCCTGCACCGCGCCCTGCTGCCACAGGCCCCACCCAGGTGCTGGCGCAGATGGGGCAGCTGCAGCGGCTTTTCATGCAGCAAGTGGCAGTGGCCGACGCCTGGGCCATCGCTAAGGAGGCGGAGAGGCAGGCCAAGGAGAAGGCGGCTGCAGCCGCAGCAGGTGTGGTCGCAAGCACTTGGGGCTTTGGCTTCCATATGAAGCAGAACATGCTGAGTTGTGTCTGGGGCGGCTTGACCGCTGGCCATAAGTGTAGACCCCCTGCATGGCTTCTGAGCAGCCCCTGGCGGCGTCTGTGCACGTTGGACGGGTGCCACATGGGATGCGCTCGAATGCTATGGCCTGGTGTGGTGCCTGACATCTCGCTGCTTGCAAACGCACACATGCAGGTGGCGCCCCTTCCGCACAGCCCGGCGGCGCTTCTGCCGCTGCAGCAGCATCCCCGTCGGGCGCCGCTGCCTCCGCCCAGGCTGCGTCCAGCGCTGCGGCTGCGCAGGCAGAGGACGGCGGCGAGGTGGAGGGTGACGGAGCTGCGGACCTGGCGGGCACTGACATGGACGTCGTGGCCTCTGAAGCTGCCGCTGCGCCCGCGAGGTATGAGGATGTAGGGAGACTGGGTGCAGGGTGTGCGCTGCTGTGGCCATAGCCTGTCAAGGCGGTGCCAAGCTGCTGGTCAGTATGCTTGCAGGCAGGAGGCTGGGTTACTGTGGCTGTCGCATCCTCTCCGCCGTCCCTGCCACCAAGCGTTGTTCCAACCCCTGTCCATGCGATCACTTGCTTCTAGTACCCCTCTCTTACCCCTCCCCCCTCCCCCTGTGCGCCGGACACCCACTCATAACAGGGCTGGCGAAGCGGGTGCTGGCGCCGACGCGGCTGCCACCGCCGCCAACGCGGCGCCCCAGATCCACGCGGCACCCATCAAGAAGAAGACCCCGGAGGAGATCTCGCACGACATCCTGCACCACACGGTGTCCATGCTGCGCGGCTTCTTCGTCGCCGTCGCCAAGTCCATCCACACGCCCGCACGGCGGCGCGATGACCCGGCGCATCCGCCAGGCCAGCCCAGCCTGGGCATGCGTGCCGCGGCGCTAGCGCTGGCGGTGCTGCTCAAGGGCAGCCTGGAGGTCGA
>JAWZTI010000605.1:0-24124 GCA_039880955.1 Chlamydomonas urium
GCGCGGTGGAGCGCATGCGGCACCTGGACGCCGCGGTGCTGCTGCTGGAGGCGGCGGTGCCAGCGGTGACTGAGCTGGCGGCGCAGGCGCCCGCCGCACAGGAGGGCCTCGCGGCGCTGCTGCGCCAGCTCATGGCCACACGTGTCCCCGACCCGCTCACCATGACGCCCCTCATGGCGCGCGTGTATGAGACGTTCGGCCGCTTCCTGCTGCTGCGGCCTGAGCTGACGGCGCCGCTGGTGTCGGCGTGTCTGTCGGCGATGATGGCGATCCCGCTTGAGCAGGCGGGACACCTACCCCCGCCGCCGCGGCTGACCCCTGCGTGGAAGCGTCAGGCCGAGGGCAGGCTGAGCATGTGCGCGGCGGTCGTCACGCTGGCCAAAGCCGCGCCCTCTTCATTCGTGCCCTACCTGGTGGGTAGGGGGGGGGCGTGTGTGGAGTGTGCAGCTGGCGGGCGGGCTTGGGGGGCTGAGGGTGGGCGATGCGCTTTTTCCTTGACACTGAGCTTGCCTGGCGCACAGTGTGGCTTATTGATTATCAGATGCAAGTGCAAGGGTTGGCTTGTCAGGGCGTGACACAGTGTATTTCGCCCTGTGCCAACTTATTGAGGACTGTGGCTTGTGTAACATGCAGTGATCATGCACCTGGCCATCCCAGTGCTCCATGCCTCACCCACCCCTCCTCCCTTTGATGCCGCCTTACATCGCCTACAGGAGCCGCTTGTGTCGGAGGTGCAGAAGCTGTGGGGCCAGGGGCTGCTGCGCGAGGGCGAGCGCGTGTTGCTGTGGGAGGGCCTGCTGGCGGCGTCGGTGGCAGCGGGGCCCACGCTGGAGGCACAGATTGTTGGTGAGTGGTCCCCACAATCAGAGCAGGCGCATGAAGACAGGCACATGACTGCAGGCGCATGATTGCAGGCACAAAACTGCGGTTGTCATCGGGGACATGACTGCTTGCTCTTCATTGACAAAGGCGCCACTGGCAGCTTTCTGATTGCGTTGTCCTTTTGATGCTCTTGGGGAACGACACTCAGCTTACTGAGCCTGGTCCCTTGTCCTTTCCCCTCCCCCTTCCCTCTCCTCTTGCGCCCAGGCTTCATCCTGTCGCCTATGGCCACGCAGTGGAACGACCCTGCCTGGCGGCAGCGCATGTCCGACCCCCTCGCCTTCACCGCCTCGTACCTGCCCCTGCAAGAGCAGGCCCCCGGCTCCGCCCCTGTCAGCCCCAGGGGCGCCCCTGCCGCCTCGCCCTCAGGGGCCGAGTCCGGGTGGGCGCTGGGCGCCAGGGCCGAGAGGTGGACGCTGTACCATCAGGTGACGCTGCTGGAGAGAGCCTTCCGTCGAACGCTGACTGTATTTGCCGCCACGCCGTCGTCGGCTGCCGATATGTTGGGCGGCTGCGCGGCCGAGGCGGGGGGAGCGGGGTCGTCGTCGTCGGCGGCGGCGGCGGCGGCGGCCAGCCCCATATGCAGCCACCTGCACTGGTGCCTGCCCGTGATTGCGCAGCTGCTGAGCTGCCTGCACGGGCTGTGGGACCCATGTGTCAAGGTGAGGCGCAGGGGCTGGGTGGCAGGTGGAACGGGAAGCCCTTCTTGTAACTGGCGTTGTGTTGGCTGAGCCACGGTTGCGCTGTCTTTGCTTACCCAGAGGCGCACACCCATGAATGTCATCACTTCACACCAGTCTCTGGCACTTCTGTTTCTCAACCAGCGTTTCAACCCAATGCTCAGCCCATGCCGACCTATGTGCTCAGCCTGTGTCTGCCCTGTGTGCCCGTCAGGCTGCGTTGGGTCCCCTGGACCCCTTTGTGACGGGCATGGACCCTGTAGAGCGCGCCATGCGCCTGGGGGAGGACCGCGACACCGTCAAGGAGAAGGAGGACCCAAGGTGATGGCGGGAGCGGGGGGGGGNCAGACACCTGGAGGAGGACTGCGACAGTGTCTAAGAGAAGGAGGACCCGAGGTGAAGGCATGGGGGGGATGTGGCGGGGCAGGCTGCAGGAATGTCTCTCGAGGTGGGCAGGCAAAATAGGCGTACAAAGAAAAGCAAGCGAGGGGATGCAGGTGGCAGGCCACGGACAGGGTGCGGCACGGGCTGTGATGTTTGCCAGCTCACCGTCAGTTGCTGTGTTATCAAGAGCCGCGGCGCCTACACAGCAGATGTGGGTTGTTGGCGAGTGTTACTTACGGCTGACTTGCTCCTGGCGCAGGTGTGTAGCGGGCGCGGCGCTGGCCGATGCGCGCTACTTTGTCCGCGGCGTGCGTGAGTCCAGCCACATGATCATGTCGCTGGCCGCCACCTACTGCGGTGCCCCTCTGTGGAGCAGTGCAGCGCTGGCCTCAGCCCTGGTGCCTGCCCTGGGCTCCCACCTCGCGTACCTGGACTACTCCCAGCTGCGCCTGCTGCACCGGCATGTGTTCCATGCCTGGGCAGTGCACTGCCCCGCGGAGCTGCAGGGGCAGTGGGTGCTGCCCATCTGCAGGGTGGTGCTACCCAGCATGAATGCGAGGCTCACCGCAGACTGGGCTGCAAACCTGAGCAGTGGGGACACCGGGGCGGCTGGGGGCGGGCCGGGAGGGACGTTGGCAGGGGCTGGGGCGGAATCGGGGCTCAAGGCATGCGAGGAGGTGCTGAATGACGCGCTGCTGCGGGAGTGCACACGTGAGCACATGGCGCTGCTGCTGCTCTTCACGCGGCCGCCCGGCACCCCTGACCCCATGCAGCTGCCCAAGGCGCAGCGCCAATCCTCCAACGGCAGCTCTGCGGCAGCGGGGTCGTCAGGGGCAGGCGCTCAAGGTGGGGCTGCGCTCGGTGCCAGCAGCCCCTCCCAAGGGCAGGCTGTGCAGGGTGGGGGCGCTGGGTCAGAGGTGCAGGCGCACGCTGGCCCTGCAGTCCTGGACGTGCTGCTGCGCAACGACCCGCATGTGGCGGAGGCGGCGATGCGCACGGCGCTGCTGGGGCTGTGCTGGCCCGACTCGGAATCGGCGGCCAAGGCGGCGGGTGTGTGCAGGTGAGCGAGGGGGAGGAAAGGGACAGCAACGGTGACACAAAGAAAGCGGCGCCCAGGATCAAATGCACCGCCACCTCAACCTTCGTGTACCTGCGGACGCACGGCTGCAGACCGTGACGCGGCTGCTGATGTTATTTCTCTGGGTGAGCGCCTTTCCTGGACAAAAGTGCTCCCCTCATGTCGCTTTTGTGCACGCTTTGCACTGTCTCAGGTACTTTGTGCACTTGGCGATGGCGCTGCCCTCCCTGGAGCCATTTGTGTGCAACGACCTGCTCAAGACCGCCTGCGTCAGCCTGGCACAGGTAAGGTCAACAGACGCTCCTGTAAGGTTGTGACGTAGGTGTAAATGACCACCTGTGTCGTGATTGTGTCATCGTACCAACCTCTCATCTTACCTGCCCTCGGTATTGTAAGCGTGCGTTGCCCTTTGTGGGTAGCCCGGTACTTCATCCTGCTGTTTCCCCCACTCGTCCCTCAGGTGTACACTGTTGACATTCAGGCGGAAGTCCTGGGGCTGATGCGTGCGATCCTCGTCACCTTCATGCCGCGCACGGCACTGGTGCGGCGGTCGATGCAGGAGCTGTTGCAGATACCGGACGACGTGTGGCAGGCCTTCGAGAAGCAGCTCACAGCAACCGGCAGCGACTCAAAGCAGCGGGCAGTCATCCGTCAACTGGTGGCGCAGGCAGGCAACGATGAGGTAGGGCTGTGGCGGGGTAGTGGAAGGGTTGTCAGCGGTGTCAGCTATGCTTGCGGGGGTGAAGGCCCAACAAGGGGCAAGCTGCTTGAAGTGGTTCTGAAGCGCATGTGCGGTGCTTGCAGGTCAAGCGAGTGCTGTCATCAGTGGCGAAGCTGCAGGCACAGCCTGCAAGCAAACAACAGACGCAGACCATGCCGAAGCAGCACACTGACCAAGACCGTGATGGCTTGCTAGGAGGGGCCATCTTCAACATGATCTTCAATCAATAGCCCATGACCTTTTTTATGTTGTGGTTACAGCAGAAACAGACATCAGTTGTGCATTCTCATGTCAGCGTGTCAGGTGCATGGATTTCAATGATTTGCCCCACACTAGCTAGGTGTTGCACATGCAAGTTTCGCGGGACTGTGGTATCCCTGTGTAGCCCTGCTTGTCAGCCATGTCCGCCGCTGGATCAGGGCCCTGGTACCGTGCGGTGGGCTGGTCCTACCTGCGCTACTCGAACGTCTGCGCAGACCTGCTGCGCAATGTGCTGAAGGAGCCTGCAAAGACCAAGGCTCTGCAGCGACAGGTCATCGCCTACAAGTACGCTCCCTACGCCGATGGCAAGGCCACCCAGGCGACAAGTGAGTGGGGTGGTTTGTGCTTGATGCTGGTTGTGACCCAGCACGCATCGGTCTGCATGAGGACCCGCGCTCTCGGAATGCATTCATGCACGATTAGGAATCCTGCTGGGGGTATTGGCTGGGAGCTTCTGTTGCTGAGCTGATGAGCTGGTTGGTGCATGCCCTCTTGTTCGTTTCCGTTCGCAGCCGTTGTTGACATCAAGGATGGCATGCCCAAGCACGTCTCTCAGTCGGCGCAATGAGCAGCGCAGCATGGCGATAGCAGCAGCTTTTCTTTCTAGCGATGCTGGCGATCAGCTCCCCGCAAGCGCCCGCAAGGCAGCATGGGAGTAGCTGCAGCGGTTCCTTGCACTTACGCAGCAACTCATGGCGCCGTGTGGACCACGCACAGGCCTCAGCGAGACCATGCAGATGTTTGCATGGGTGTGCTGCAGGGCTGTAGAATCATCAGCTTACAGTCTGGTTCTTTTGGGCTTTCAGATCGATAGTGTGCATGGACTCACTGGGCATCGGCACCTTCGTGTGCTTGAGGGGGAGACGCACAGCGCAGGGGACTGCATGACGGTCGGGTCCCGGCCACATGCTCAGAGCAGATGCATGTTGTAATGCAGCACTGACTGTGGTACCTTCCTCTAGCTTCAGACTGCCAGCTACGACGAGTTTTCGCAGGCAGCAACATGCCTATGCTGAAGGCGTTAACGGACAGGAGTGTGGTTGACGAAGTTTTTCCGGGCACGTGCAATGAAGGAACACACAATCACACAGCTGCTTGTTCATGATTCACCAGCATGAAAGGAGTAAATGACAGAGTGTGCATGCATGCACAGCAGCTACTGTCCAGCAAGTTGCGATTCCTTGTGCAGTTTGTGTGCGACAGTGGCCACGAAGGACAGCACGTTTTCAGGCTTTTCTTGAACCACCTGCAAACAGTACAGGGTGGTGAGTCAACTGGTGACGATCTTCAGTGACAGCCAATCCCAATGTGCCAAGCAATGTTTGCACCATGCACTGGTGATGGAAAAACAGCTGCAGGATTGAGTCGCACCTGCTTCAGCAGTTCCAGCAGCACTGTATGCACGTCCTTGTCTGACAAGTACTGCACAATTTAAACAGCACGAACAGCAGAACAGTATGCTGATCAACAAACCACTTCGTCACACGTGTCACCAAACAAAGTCATGTTTCAGACAATGCGCTCCGCACGGCCTGTAGTGCAGGTGACATGCCTAGTGACATTGGCCACTCACCTGTTGGGTTGCATAGTCTGAATTCGCCACAGCCAGGTGCGTGCTTGCATCCTCTGTTCCTGCAACGGCTACCTGCTCGTTGGCTGCGCCAGCACTGCGCTTCATCATGTACCTCAGCCTGCCAATGGGTTGAAATAGGGGGCAACAACTGGCTGCTTTGGCCCGCACAGGTTGTCCACCCCTGTCGCCGCTGCTGCATCATCCGGTGTACACAACCTCACCCTGCTGCAACTCACATCCACCCCTCTGGCTGATCTGGGCGCTCTTTGAAACAGGCGACCATCATGTCTTTGACCATCGAGTCTATGGCATGCGCTCCTGTGAGGGCGAGGCATTGGAGAGTGTTGGCATTGTGTGTGGTCAGATGACAAATGGATGTCCATGACGAAATGGTCCCCGTCACTGCTGCTAGAGTGTTTACCAGGCTGGTGATGTCTCAGTCTGCCCTGGGTACAAGGTGTCACATGTCCTGCTCTCCATGAACCAGCAAGCCTGCACGCCGATGCTGCACAGCCCCGCATGCAGCATGCTATGCTCACCTAGGTACGTCTCCAGGTCGTTGATGATGTCTAGCGGCGTGCTGGTCGTCATGGCTGCTTCTAGCTTGCCCACGTGACGGACTACAAGTGCAGGGGAGTGCTGTCAGCTGTTGCTCACCTCGCCCCGTAGGTTCGAAGGGGCCCCACACGAAAGTTGCAACAGTGCTGTGCGCGAAAACGATCTTAGTCTATGAAATAAGAAGCTGGTTGCATGAGCTTTGTGCTGGCAAGATAGGGAAGGCTTTGGGATCGCTGCTCCTTTCGCCAGTTGCGACACCAGCGCAGCATGGACCGGCCCCGCAGCCAGGGCAACAATGGGGTTGGCAAGCAGGCCCCAAACAAGCCCGCTCGCACAACGGACAACTTGGCAGCAGTGGCAAACAGGCTCAGAACGCCCATGTATGTTAGCGACAGGGCTATGCCGCGCGAGGACGAGACGATACGCGCCATTGAGGTGAGCTATGTTCATCCAACTAGCGTCAAAGCACGCTGAGCAGGCTGGGCCGCGGGTTCCATGCGTATCTACAAGCCTGTTTGCATCATGCATCGCATGCACTCCTGTGTCTCTTGTCAATGCACAGACCAGGCTGCAAATTGCGCATGTGGGCGACATGAGCGAAGAGTCATTTGTCATGAGCAACTGTGGGCCGGATGGGCTCTGCACCGATGCAAGCTTCCCACCAGGACCCTCCTCTTTGTAAGTCTTGCCTGGCGGCTGCAGTGGTGATGAATCCCACAGATTCGGTATTTCTCACACCTTGTGATTGCCGGTTCACACACGTTGAATGCATCAGGTACCCGGACCCGTCTCAATTACCTGCCACGGCAGTAGGCCCCACAACATGGCGCCGCGTGTCAGGCAGCCTTTACATCCCTAGCGTGCGCACACCAAAGTTACTCCCGGTGAGCTGATAAGGGGTTGAAAGCTGCGGGGTCGGTGCGCGCTAGCTGCAGGGCGAGGTGTGAGCGATGCATCACATGGGCAGGTGCCCTGCGTGTGCATAGGCGACACTGCCTCACTTCCTGGTCCGTCTTGCGTCTGACATCTGCACAGGGTGGCCTCCCTAACCAGCCGTTCCTGGGGGCTCTGGCGGCTTTAGCTGTGCGCCAGGGCCTGCTGCTGGACCTCATAGTCAGCGACGACCACTCACACCAGGGCGCATACACCTTCCAGTTCTACAAGCATGGATGCTGGCACGAGGTCAGGGAGGGGTAGCAGGGCGGCAGCTGATGGCGGGGGTGGGGCAACCAAGTCAGCCTTGAAGTGATGATAGGGTGTGCGGCAGTGGTGGATGCAGCAACGGTCGCCTGGGGCCTTCAACGGAACCACAGGGCACTTTGTTCTGCAGCGCTCGCGCACTGGCCTGCTGCCATGCCCTGAATGTGTGGCTGTCGTGTGGTCCTGACCGCGTAGGTGACGGTGGACAACTACCTGCCTTGCCTTGAGGGCCAGGAGCGCCTGGCCTTTGCCTGCAGCAGCAGCGAGGGCGAGCTGTGGCCGTCATTGATGGAGAAGGCGTATGCAAAGGTCAGCGCATGGCATTATGGGGGGAGCGATAACAGAAATGCAACGAGGGGTGAGGCGCAGGCAGGCAAGTGTCAGGGCGCACTGCAGCTTTCTCTTGCTCTCATGGCAAACATCGCATTGCATATAAGCAAAGCAAAGCTGACATACCTGTAATGGTCATGTTCATGGCGTGTGTATCAGGTGCATGGCTCATATCATGCGTTGGAAGGAGGGTCCATCGGCGACGTGCTGGTGGACCTTACGGGGGGCGTCGCAACCAAGGTCAAGCTTGACAACACTGACCCATCGAGCACAGGTGGGCAGCCGAGGGGAGCCCAGCGGAAGTCGATGGGTGTTAAGTGCACAGGTGCAGGAACAGGGGCGAGTAGGCAGGCCCAAGCACTGTTTGGGTGTTTGCTTAAGCAGAGGGTTTGCAACGTCATGTCTTGCCTGCCCCTGGCACCTTTCACCTCTTGTCCAAGGCTGCAGCTGAGTTATGCAGGGGCGGCTTCATACCAGGCCTGAGACTGGCGCTCCCTAATCGCTGACTGAGTTCCGCCCTGTGCTGTGTGGCTGGGTGCAGAGACGCTGTGGGATGACGTCAGCGGTTGGCTGGGCAACGGATCCATCATCGTGTGCAAGGCCAAGGAGCAGGGGGGGGAGCAGCAGGAGGCGGGGCCCTCAGGGCTGGTGCGGGGGCTGCAGTACAGCGTCATCGACGTCAAGAAGGTACGACGCAGGGAGGAGCGCAGCGCACCCACATGAAAGTGTAACAAGGGGTACAACAGGAAGTCTGTGCATGGTAAAACAGTGGTCGATTTGCTCATGAGCGGGCTTGCCTGTATGCCGCATTCAACCAAGTCGTGCTCATGTTTCTGCGTACCTGCCGCTCTTGGATGCCCTGGACAGCTTGACAACGGGACGCAGCTGGTGCGGCTGCACTGCCCCTGGCCCACGGGGCTGTGGAACGGTCCCTGGTCAACAGGCAGCCAGGAGTGGAGCTCAGCAGCGGCGCAGGCGCAGATGCAGTACTTTGCGCCGACGCTGCAGGACGACGCGACGTTCTGGATGACCTTTGTGTGAGTTGCAAGGCAGGCAGGGTCAG
This sequence comes from Chlamydomonas urium, assembly GCA_039880955.1. NCBI lineage: Eukaryota > Viridiplantae > Chlorophyta > Chlorophyceae > Chlamydomonadales > Chlamydomonadaceae > Chlamydomonas > Chlamydomonas urium. The sequence goes on from JAWZTI010000605.1 coordinate 8,731, forward strand.
GAAGATGACCAGCGACCGATCACCTGCCTAAATTGGAAAGAGGCGCTGCCAAGCAATACTTGAACGGTCCTGGAGCATGGAAGCTTCTATCCTGCACTGATCCGCCTTGCTCCCCTGCTGCCCGCTGTGCCCCATCCCTTCCCCCACCCCACCACCTGCAGAGACTTCAAGTCGTTCTTCGACCGCCTGCACGTGTGCCGCCTGTTCCCTCCCTCGTGGCACCAGCTCACGCTGCACTGCGGCTGGCAGGGGCCGTCTGCAGGAGGGCCCTACTTCACGCACCTGGGGGAAATAGGTGAGGCACGCAGCAGCGGCAGCACTTGACGCGTCCTTCCAACCCCTGCTTGCATGCTTTGTGCATAGCTCCTTGTGCCTGGCCCGACAGATTCACTATCACATGCGCCTTGAAAGCTGCGGATGGAGCCACAACACTCCAGTACAATCGTGCCCATCATATTCCCTTCACTTTGCTACGCTCCTCTGTCTCCTCACCCCTGTAGCTCCCTCGTCAACCCCTCCTCCTTGCCTGCCCCTCCCCTTCCCCCTCAGACGGTGAGCTGATCATGGGCCAGTCTTCGACGTGGTGCTGCAACCCCCAGTTCCGCATCACTGTGCGCAAGGCGTGCGAGGTGCTGGTGTGCCTGGGGCAGCAGGACCCGCGCGTCGAGTACCGGCGACACGTGCGCAAGCAGATGCGCAGGAAGAGCATCGGGCTGCAGGTGGGCCTCGGGGGAAGGAAGGGCTGAAAGTGGCTGAGGGCAGGAGGGACGTGGTGAGGGGGTGGGGTTGAGAAAAGGAAGGCGGTTTGATGATGACAGCTGAATAGTAGCGACGACTGCCATCTCCTCTTGGTTGCATTCCCTTGCACCATGCGTCTCTTTCCATAACAATGCACTACCCACATGTTACTCATCACAGCTCCCTGCTCACCCGGACACCAGCCCACCCATACTATGATATCCCTCTCATCATCTTCCCCACCCCCCCCGGCCCCCTTTGAAGGTGCTGCGCCTGCCTGTGTCGTCCCTGGGTCGGCGCTGGGAGGTGAAGGGCAACGAGCTGCTGCAGGAGATTCCCCTGACTGTGGGCAGGGAGGCGTGCACCACCTTCCATGCAGAGCCCGAGTACGCCTACATCGTGGTACCTTACTCAGGGTGAGTGGCTGCTGGCGGCTGGGGAAAAGGGCAGTGGAACAAAGCTGATGAGACAAGGAGAAGAAACGGAGAACAGATCCTGGGGAGGGAGGGAGATAGCGAAGTGGACGGCAGTCACAGCAGGGTGGCAGCTTGCTGGTGGAGCATGCTCATTGCACAAATGCATTGTCTTTCAACCACACCCCGCACTCCTGCATACGTCACGTTGCCCTTCTTGTCCGTGCATCACTCACTGCACCACGCTTTGAGCCCTTGGCCTCGCTGCCCCTGCCCTCCGCCTGCAGGCGTGCCGGTGACGAGGGCGCGTTTGTGCTACGCACCTTCAGCAGCGCCCCCCTGGAGATGGAGCAGCTGCCATCGCCCCTGTCCCTAGTGCTGGGGGGGCACTGGGTGGGACACCTGGCAGGGGGCTGCAGGCAGGAGCCCACCTTTGGCTCTAACCCCCAGTACATGATCAGCTGTCAGCATCGCACGCCGGTCGTGCTGTCGGTGAGCCGCCTGGACGTGCGGTACTCGATCCTGAAGCCTATGTACAAGAAGGAGCATTGTGTAGGGCTGCTGGTGCTGGAGCCCGAGCAGGGGGGTGCGGAGGGCGGGCCGCGCAGGTGCACGGCGGTTCGCAACGAGGGCTCAATCCGTGCTGAGGCTGGGTTCAGCAGCATGGAAGAGGCGGTGGCGCTCATTACGCTGGAGCCTGAGTCACCGTACGTGGTGGTGCCCTGCCTGGTGAGGAGGAGCGGTGCTGCTGGGGAGCGGGGAGGAGGGGCAAGGAGGAGAGGCGTAGGCACGAAGAAGGGTGTGGGGCGTTGCTTTACTGACCTCTGCTGACTGTGTGACGTTTACGTGGCTGCCTTGCTGCTGCGACCTGCTGCGCAGGTGGGTGCGGGCGTTGAGGCGCCCTTTGAGGTGCGCATTATGAGCGGCGTCCCCATTGAGCTGGTGCCCCTGCCAGAGGTCAAGTGCGTTGTGGTCAACGGGGAGTGGAAGGACGACAGCAGCGGAGGCTGTGACATCCACCCCCTGTGGAAGAAGAACCCACGCTTCCTGCTGGTCATGAGCGGGCAGGGGCGCGCACGCATCACGCTCACGCGGCTGCCCAAACCAGGGCGCAAGGCGGTGAGTCAACGGGGGCGGGGGCAGACAGCACTGTCCTGGCTGTTAAGGCTGATGGCTGCTTCCGTCACCCACAGCTCATCTCATGCTGGCCCGGATGTCAGTCATTGAGTTCTGAGCGCTTTTCGTTTTGGCCCCGCGCTCTGTGAACGCCTGCAGGGGACAACGACGGGCGTGGACGACATGATAGGCTTCTACGTGCTGTGCGCTTCGGAGCCCAACGGGGAGGTCAAGGGCGACCTGCGACGCGCGGTGATGCACGAGACGACGTTCATCCCCGCTAGCGAAAACAGCGCGGAGGTGGAGCTGCAGGGGCAGCAGCCCTACATCGTCATGCCATGCACCTACTCGCCGGGTCGTCATGCGCGCTTCAGCATCGCCGTCACCAGCAGCCTCGACTTTGACTTTGTAGAGATGCAGCACCACCACAGCCACCACCACCACAGCCACCACTCGCACGCGCACGGCCAACAATCATGAGGGGCCCTCTTTGACATGGTCGAGACTGCAAATGCTGGGTGTGAGCAGCGTAGCAGCGTAGGTGTAGCCATGCCAAGGCCATGAGGGCCAGCAGGTTTGTGTTGCGTAGCCAAGACTGTAGGCTAGTGTGTTCCAAAGGCTCTAAAGCAAACTGCACGTGTTAAGTCTTTGGCTGACCGGAGAGCAGGTCCAACATGTTTCATGACGTACCCTGCAATCATGACAAAATCAACGAAACGCTGTTGTACAGAATCACAGAGTTCACACATCACGGTGTGCATACATCACTCAAATGCACAAGAACAACTTCAGTGATGCTGTTTGCATGTGTGCACAACAATTCCTGCCGTTTGTGGCACTCAACATTGCAAACAACAGGGGCTGTGGCTCAGGTGACAGCACTGAACGCAGCAAGCATGCGCTGACAGCCCTGAGGTGACCCTGGGCGTTGTTGACTTGCGCCAACTGGTTGAAAGCGGCTCGCTTTACTTTTGATGTGGCTCACAGACGTCATTGGCTAGTTTAAGGGTCCTTGTCTAGGTCAGGGGTGAGCTGGAGCCCGGCACGTCCGCCAGCATGCGCGCACGTGCCATCGCATTGCGAACGGACATGAGATGCGTCAACTTTGCAGCCTGGTCATCTGCACTCGTCCCACCACCCGACCAGTCCTGCCCACCTGGCCCCGCGCCGGCCCCGAGGCCTGCCTTTGCCCCTGCAGCCCCCATCCCGCCCTCCACTGACAGGGAGCGGGCCATGGCGTGGGGGCTGGCGGGGGGGTCTGCCACCAGCGCACCCCCCGACAGGTTCAGGCTGCTGCGTACCAGCGCCTGCTGCGGGCTGTGGTGGTGGTGACGGTGATGCGGGTGATGATGAAGCTGGTGTGGGGACCCCCCTTGCCCACCAGCCCCCTGGGTTGATATAGCAGGTAGGGCGGGGGCGTCAGGCAGGCGCTGAGGGTCTGAGGCTCGGCGGCTGGCGGCTGGGGCCCCCTGGGGGAGGGTGCCTCTTGGGCCAGGGGGTCCCCCAGCAAGGGCCCCTTGGTAGGAGGCGGGGGGTGCACCTGGGTGTGCCGGGGGCATGGCGTGGCCGGGCGACACAGCCTGGCGCAGCACGCTGGGTGTGAAGGGCGTCAGGGCGGCGGCGGCGGCGGCCTTGGAGGGCGATCCGGGGTAACTGCCCCCCCCTGCACCGCCTGGCACACCACGCTGCTTGCTGAAGCGCCCGGCGCCTGGTCCTGGCGGCCCCAACCCCCCTCCAGGTGCCCCTGCAGACCTCCCAGCAGGCGGCGCACCTCCCCCTTCGCCCAGTCCCCCGCCCGCCATCCTGTCCCTGAGCAGTGCGTTCTCCCGCCTTAGCTCCTGAAGCTCGATCAGCGCGGCGGCCCCCGCGGTGTACACAGCAGGCGCACCAGGGGGCGCTGCACCCCCTGCTGACCCTCCCCCCTGCCCCATACCACTGCCAGCTTCGTCCAGCAACCCAGGGCTGTTGACGCCCTTGCAGCCGGTGCTCATGCCTGCCACCCCCTCGATAAACGACAGCCTGTCCCTGACCGCAGCGTTCTCTATCAACAGACTGTCGTTCTCGATGCGCAGCTCCTCCGAATGCTTGCTGACTGCATCGTAGGCCACCCTCATCTGCTGGTTCACGGTGCTCAGGCTCTGCACCAGGTTGATGGCATCCAGCAGCTTCGTCACCAGCACCCCGACATCGTGCTGCGCGCTCTCCAGAAGCCGCGCCTTGAGCTCCTCAACCGACAGGTGCTGCTGAGGGGAGGAGGAGAAGGAGGGGGAGGAGCCGGGGACACCGCTGCCTGCACGTGGGCTCTGCCCTGGGTGGCCGGCCCCTCCTGCGAGAGGGGAAGGGCGCGCAGGACCCTGCCCCTGCCCCTGCACCGGCCCCTGCACTGGTCCTGCCTGTGTTGCAGAGCCGGGAGATGCACCTGGCAGGCCTGTCATGCCCAAGCTGGCAGCCAATGCCCCTGGTGACTGCACCGCCGCCAGTTGCTGGCGCAGGAACGCCACCTCTGCACGCAGCTCGCGGATGAGGCGGGTCTTGGTGTCCTCGTTCACCGAAACCTGGGAGACATATGAAGGGGCAGGGAGGCGAGGCAGTGGTTGGGGGCGGGGAGTGAAGGCGATGGGTGTGCAAGGGGGGCGGGGTTAGGGCCAGGAAGGCAGGTCCGTGAAGCCAGCTGAAGGGGAAAGCTGTGAAAGAGGGGTGGGCTGCGGTGCAAGTGCAAAGCTTCAGGCTCGTATGCATGAGGCTACAGCGTGCACAGTCCCAGCAAGCGTGCCTGGCTTTGCGTTTCATCCTGCCCTCCTGCTTCCAACCCCAACTTTTGTCCCCTCTCACCCCCTCACTACTACCCCCCCGCTTCCAGCCCCCTGTGGTCGGGCGGCCTGTGCGCACCTGGTTGGTGATGCGAGCAGCCTGCCGCGCATACTCCAGCGTGCTCACGTTCTCCTCATAAAAGGTGTCGACTGGCGCAATGCACGCCACCATGAGCGTCATCGCAGTGCCGCCCAGACTGTTCTTCAGCAGCGATGTCAGCTTGGAGTCTCGATAAGGGGGCAGCTTGGCCTGTGATTGCGCCCCCGCTTGGGTGCCCCCTAGTGTCGCTCCGGGCTGCAGGGTGGCTGAGGCCTGGGCCGCGGCCCCTGTGGCCTCTTTACCAGCGTTGGAGGCGAGGCAGGTGATGACGTGTCGCAGCGTGAACAGCGACTTGTTGATGGCGACGCTCTCGTCGCGCAGCTTGCCCTCGGTTGCGCCAACCGTGCTGCCGCGCTCTGAGCCAGCCAGGTCCACGAGCGTGAGGCGTGAGGAGATGACCTCGGCGGGTGAGGCCAGGGGGCTGCTGTTGATGTAGAGGGTGAACAGGCAGTGGGAGCGGCTGGACTGTGCATTGAGCTTGTGGCTGGCCATGACCTGAGGGAAGATCCCAGGTGAGGGGGCAAAAGCAGGGAAGGGAGCGAAGGGGGGCGTCAGGGGCTGCTCACCATGCATTCAGAAGGTCGGAGGGAGCACGGGGGAAGCAACCGGTTGGGAAACGCGGTTACCGTGATCAGTACGAGCATCAGGGTTAGCAGCGCATGGCTTCCTGGTGACTGACACTGTCCTGCCTGCTGGCCTGCAGAGCTTACCTTGTTTGACACTCCCGTCCTGAACAGACTTAGCGCCTCGTCTGCAGAGCTGCACTCCACCTACGCGTGAGTCGACATGGGAAGGAAAAGGACGGTGATGCAATGAGCGGAGGGACGTGCTCAGCTGCATCGTCACAACTGAAACCGTCTCTCTTGCAAGCACGCTGCACTGTGCGCCACTTGCTGCCCACGCGGCGCCCATCTCCCTCCTGCCCTGAGTGCTGTGCTCCGCCTGTCACCTCCCCCCCCCTCATGCACAGCCACTGGCATCAGAGCGTGTTCCATGCTCTGTACCTAAAGCTACCTTGCTCGAGCCGCCTTGCCTGCCGTGCGTCTAACCTTGGCGATGCCTTGTTGTGGCTCACCTTGAACAAGTTCTCAAGGTAGAAGTCATCCGTCTTGTTCCAACGCATGCGCAATGCACCTGGCAGCCCCTGCTGCTGCTGCTGCTGCTGCTGCTGCGCTGGGCCCTGCTTTGAAGGCTGGGGCTGAGGGCCTGATGGCGTCATCATGATGGAGGTGGGGTTCAGTAGGTCGTACGCCTGCTCCTTGTAGATCTGGACGAGGGACAGGGGCAGGGGCAAAGGGATAAGCGGTGTCGGAACAAAGTCAGATGATCATGACCGGCCAGGGTCGACTGAAGGCATGCACAACTGTTTTAAGGGCACTTCTATTTGCTTTGACAGGCAAATAAAGCCTAACGAAGTATATGCAGCAACCTCCCTCGTTTTCTGGCCCCTGACACGCATCTACACCCCTGCCCAACCCACCCCCTCACCTGCACGTATGAGCAGCGCACACTGAAGCGGCGCTCTGTGTTTGCGCTGAGAGCCGCGAACAGCGCATGCACCGCCCTGGGTGTGATGCCCAGCTGCTGTGGGGGCGTGTGCTCAAAGTCGGCTGCGGGCGCCTTGCCCTTGGCAGTGGGTGCGCTGTACCTGAAGCCCTCCATGGTGTAGGTCTTGCCTGAGCCTGTTTGGCCATAGGCAAACACGGTTGCGTGGTAGCCTGCGCAGCAAAAGCAGCAGCAGCAGCAGCAGCAGCAGTGCGACACCCACATGTCACACCGTGTGTGCACCTGCTCCCATCGGTAACCAACCATCCAGGCGACTCGTGAGCTGCCACACAAACCTGAGGTGCCAGGCCTACCTCTGCCTGCAGTAACCAGTGCAACTGCACAGCAATCCGCCTTGGAGCCACCCTATCCCCACAAGGAAAGCGTTGCTAGGGTGTCCTGGGCTACCTGTTGAATCTTTTCCAGGTCCCTGCACACCATCAGGCGCACCTTGTGCCGCTGCCTGCACCAGCTGCTGCACACCTGCCGCTTCGTAGACCTCCTCCTGGGTGGCTGCATCTGTCAGCGCCGCGTCAAAGGAGTACTTGTGCCCGGCCCTGCCTGCCTCCGGAGGGCTCAGGCTCACATGCTGGCCGTTGGGGTCAACACTGAGGCAGGTGCAGTCGTGTGAGGCGTCTGTGCTGGTGATGGGCCGCACTCTGACCACCACGCGCACGCTCAGGCCCTGAGCCTTCCTGGCAGAGGGATCCATGCTGCCCTTGGGAGCACCGGGACTGGCCATGCCTGCAGCACCAGCTGCGCTGTCGCGACTGAGAGCGCTAGCTGAGGCTCATGCGCGCTGGTCTATGGCATGGCGTGCATGCATGCGCGCAGGCAGGCGCGGCACAATGGGGACGCTTGCTCGATGGGGTAGCGTAACCAAACTTGACGTCCCGTGTGAGCAAGTGTTGGCTGCTCCAGCAAACGGGCAGCAAGAAGCGCCGAACATTGTTCGGCTGTGCAACAGCGTGTTCACACCCTCCAAACAGTTGTTGGGTCGCAAGTGCTTCGCGACACAAGTACCATGACACAGGTAGGGAAAGTCAGTGAGCTGCCAATCCTGATTCACTTGTTCATGTGCTAGTTCCTGTGCTCTCCCACCGCAATGCATGCAGGCATGGCATGGGAAGATCAGCCGTGGGACGAGCGCATCATGGCGCTGACTGAGCTGTCCCCTGCTGAGCGGGCTGCAGCGTTCCGTCTCATTAACTTGCTGCCCGGAGATGAGAAGGAGCCAGCTGTGTCCAAAGCCAGAGACATGGCTGTCCTCAGCCTCAGAAAGCGGCTGGGTGCAGCTGGTAGGTACAAGCCAGAGACGCAGCGCCGGCTTGCATTGTCATGCACCTGTTGGCCAGCACGTGTTGCACCCGCACTCTCAGGCAATGCTCTAGCTAAGCTGGGCGCCCTGACGCCGCCTTGCGCGACACTTTGTACATCTGGGCAAGAACCACCTGAGCTATGTGGGCAGTGTAGGCGGCCCTGCGACTGGCCTGCCCAAGGTGGACTACAACTGGAGGCACAATAAGAAGCTTGGCGCTGACGACGAACGACTGAAGGCAAAGTGTGAGTGCATGATATGACTAGTGTGACTTGAGGTGTGTAGATAACAACCAGCACAGCTTGGCAACTGAAGCACTCAACAGCAGCCCGCCTTGCTTGTGCAATCCTATGCCAACAGCACCTGCGTTTTGGCGTTTGACGCTTTGTCCCTTGGTGTTGCTGGGTTCCCACAGCACGCCTTGACGCCTTGAGCATATGCCTGGAGCAACCCCAAGACAGGTGGCTGGCAGCTGGTGGTTGTGGGCAAAGGCAAGCACGCGTTTTCGCTGCCGCTCCGTCCCGGGTGGCAGCTGGTGGATGAGTACCACCGGGCAGAGGAGGAGTACAAGCGGGACGTGGTTGGGGGCAGCAAGGATCTGAACAGCGGGACAAAGGTGGTGGCACATTGTGTCAGCTCTGTGGGTACTTGCACCTGGAGAGGCTCCGCTACGGCGCCCTGTAAAGTGACCAAGCGTGGTGGTTTGTAGAGTACTGCAGGTCCACAGACGTCCTGCGGGTGTCACAGTGCGTCGCCCCGGAGGACGGCCCCTCGCTGACGCTGCTGGCTGCCATTCTGTACACAGCTCACCTGGCCGTGAAGCACGCCAGCGGGGCAAGCGGCCTGGCAGAAGGTGCTGACAGCGGCAACAGCGGCGACGGCATCGGTGCCAGCAGCGGCGCCAGCAGGGTCAGCAACAGCGATGTCGGCAGCTACTGTCTGCCTCATCGCATCACCATGCTGTCAGCGGTGTCCATGCTGTCAGCACAGGGGCTTGGTTCATGCAGCAGCTCCATCGCTGAGGCGGCGCAGCCTTGCGGTGAGGCAGGCATTGGTGCCCCCTAATGCTTGGGCCGCTTCTTGGCTATGGCAGCATTGGCGTTCACGAGGCCTTGTTGCCTGGCAGTGCCGAGCCTGTTGCAGTCAAGGTGGCAGAGGATAGTGAGGAGGCGTTGAAACAGCTGCTGCATGAGCTGCACGTTTACGTCGGCCTGCTCGCAGGCCTGCAGGGGGAGGTGGTGGCGCAATCGCCTGGGTCAGGCTTCATCCAGGTGCCAGGCGGCAAGCTGCCCTTCATGGCGCTGTCACTGCTGGGGCCTTCACTGCACGACCTTGTCGAGCCGCTTAAACCTGAGCAGGAGGCGGCAGTGATGGAAGGGCTCCAGCGCATCCATGCCGCAGGCGTGCTGCATAACGATCTTCGGCCAACCAACGTTGTGCTGCCACGTGACACTGCGGGCTCCGGCGCCAGTTGGCAGCCGTTGTGGATTGACTTCTCACATTCGCAGCTGGTGGACAGGGCAGAACAGTGCGACCGCATCTTTGAGGCAGAGCAGAGTGAGTGCAGACGGATGCTGCGGGAGCTGCCCTCTCGTAATGTTCAGCACCTGCAGCTAGGACGTTATGTAGCCACGACTGCCCTGTCACGCGGCCATCGCAGTTGTGTGCTGCGGCCACGGCCCCCCATCCCCAAGCGGCTGCAATGTTGATGAGCGTTGTCTGTGTGCCCATCAGCGCCCATCCCATCATCTGAAGCAGCCACTGGGGGCCTTGGAGCCATGTCAACAGCGGGCACGGCGGGGCAAAGGCCCGCCACGCCTCATTTTAGCACTGGCGGCCCAACAACGCACTCCGCGCAGGCAACAGATGCATTGGTTGTCCGTTGGCTGCGCTGCAGGATGTCTTTCCAGGTCTTGGGGTGGCTTAGGTGACTGTAAGCAGGCCCGGGCAGCTGATGCTCAGGGTATGATGATGGCTGCTGTCATTGGATTGCCTGTTGTTGTCTTGGTTACTGCTGTAGCAATGCAATGCCCAACTGCTCACCTGCATTACGACCCAATTGTTTGACTGTTCCAGCGGCGCCTGTGTCAGTCTCAGGGCACTGACTGTTCACAGACTCAAACAGCACTGTCATCAAAATGCTGGTTTGAATAAAAATACCCTGCAACCCACACATGTGTGGGCTTATCAAGGCATTCATGGTAAATTGCTCGCGCTGGATGTAGGCACTGTGTCATGGAAAGTCATGCTGCTGCGAGGCCTGTTATCTGAAAATTGGTTTCCATGTTGATGCCTGCTGCATGCAGCAGTATAAATATGTTTCGAGGCAATGGGGACGCCCCCGCTGGTAATGTCGCCAGGCTCACCCACCAACTTGCCTTGGCAGACTGTACCCATATGGCTGGTCAAGCCACCTTCAAGGGGAACTGTCGTGTCAAGAAGATTTCATGAAAATCGGTTTCATAGGCTGCTGTGCAGTCTCCAGAACCAACTTGAGGTGAGCAGCCCTCTCATGGCGACTGCAGCTGCCTTGTCCCTGGGCAGCACATGCCCTGCAGGCCGCTAGTGCCCATGCCGGAGCAACTGCACCTGCATGCCAAGGCCAATGCAGGCTGACAGATGTTGGACGGCTGCAAATTTGGGTGTGACAGGGGTGTGGACCTGATATTGATGCGGACGGCCTGACTTGGGTCGCGCACCGGACCTTCAGCCGCGCGTGCTCTCCTCCGCCCCAAGACCACGCACCCATCCGCCCTATGTTGCAGGCGCTTCCGGACGGTCTTTTGGCCGCGGTCGTGTCTCCGCTGTCAGTGGCCGACCGGCGTCAACTCAGGCTCGCCTGCCGCGCTCTGCGCACCGCAGTCGATGGCCTGGTGAGCCCTGTCAGCTGTAGATAGAGAGAGCAGCACGGTAGAGGGGGAAGAGGCATGACGCAGGGTTCAGGACTTGGGTGCAGGTGACCAGGGTGTGCGTCGACCGTAGCGGAGTGCAGCCTGGCCGCTTCCCCCACTGCCAAGTGCTGGAGGTGAGGCAGCGACGCCAGTGGGCTGGCACATGTTATGCTGCAGCAGACCAGCTGGCATGCACTATGAAGACTGACTGACTGCACTGGCCTTGATGCCTCTGGTCGCAGGTGTTGCCCTGGCTGGAGCAAACCGCTGCAGATGACATCCAGCCCATGCTGCAGTCCCTACCTCAGGTACCTATGTCGCCGGTGGCACATGCCACCTGCACGCACTTGTAACCACGTGGCATGAGTTTCGCATCACTCATCAATAAGTCCCATCGCAATGGTTCTGATGGTCTGCCACTGCTTGACCAAGCCCCTGCCCTGCCTCGCCCCTGCAGCTGACTGCTCTCAGATCCCTGCTGCTGGACTCGTGCAGCCCGCCGGGCGAGGCCGGCAGCACTGCGCAGCCCAGCAGGGCCAGCGGCAGCGAGGTGTGGGGCAGGCTGGCAGCCGCAGTGACGGACCTGCTCCTAGGGAGTCAGCAGCTCAGCGTCAGGTCGACACGCAAGGCAGCAAGCCACAGCACGTCCACGTCCTGCCAACTAACCTACTCCGCCATTCAGGCGGTGCTGCAGCGGGTGGGACAGCTGTTGCCAGCTGCCGCGGCGTCATGGGCTGGCCAGCAGGCCAAGCCCATCAGCGTACACATCGCAAAGCCGGTGAGCAAGGCAGGCTTGGGGAGAGGGCAGGCGACAGGTCCAACTGCAGCGTCCTACGACCAGACGATCTCTCAAGCCTTGCATCCCGGGCCACATAGGCCAAAAGCGTGCTAACCGGGGTGCGCAACGTTGTTTGCTTGCCTTATCCGCCGCCTCTGAACCCTGCCTCTCAGGTCAGCATGGCGGTGCTGTGCGCCTTGGCACGACTGCCCTGTGTCAACACCCAGGACACCTCTGACACCCAGCACCTGCCGGCCAGTCTAGGCAGCAGCAGCTGCGCGGCCCCCTCTGTGCTGCTTAGTCTAGGAGGCATCGTTCCAATGCCCAACACCAACGCACTGGCAGTGCTGGCAACCCTTACCTGCATCAGCGACATGAGGTGCGCTCGACCAGTAGAGGAGTGTCGCCTGATCATTGATGCAGCTCTGACGGCACTGCTTTGGCCCATGGGACAGGGGTTGTATGCGCCCTCACAGTGCCCTCAACAACTGTAACCCACACCACTGCCCACCCTGCGTGCCATGGCACATGAAAAGCATGTGTTGCTGCCTCTGCTCAACGTTCTCTCAGGCTCAGCATTCCTGCTGCTCTAGCAGCAAGCCCCGGCTGGGCCGGGCATCTGTCTGGTTGCGTGTCCCTGCACAAGCTCGACATCTCCTGCGCCGCATCGCCGGGCCACGGGTTCGACGTGCATGAAGGGCCCGATGCCGACACACTGCCGACCGGCTCCACAAGCAGCGGCTCTTCAGTATGCTTGACTGCGGCGTGCGGTCTGAACAGGCTGTCCCACCTAACGAGCCTGCAGGTGCTGATGCTGAGGGGTGAGGTGGGCGTGTCGAGGTGTGCGCTGGAGGCGCTGGCGACGCTCAGCAGCCTGACCACGCTCACCCTCTGGACCAAGGTGAGCTGCTTAGGAGAGGGCTGCGCAGAAGGAAGCAGTACGCGCAATGCAAGCTTGTTGTGAGACAGGGTCAGCGCATTGCATCGCACCTCCTTGCGCCACAGCTCCAGCCCTCGGGCCATGGCGTTATGCTGCATATGCCCGCTGGCAGCAGCCGTTCTGCACAGCCCTGTTTTCCCTCCAAGTGCAAGACCTGATGCACTGCTGTCCTTCCATTGCTCTCTCCTTCTTTCTTCCCTGCCCTTGCCCACCTCAGACAGTGATCGCGGACGATGAGCTCCAGGCGCTGGCGGGGGGCTGCAAGCGGCTGAACACGCTCCAGCTGTCCCGCATGAGGCTGCAGGAAGGCATTCCCATGCTGGTGCCCCAGCTGCCCGTGATCAGCATGCTGACACTGTACATAGAGGACTGCAGGAGGCAGGTGCTCACCAGCTTCCCCAACCTGGGCTCAGCAATATGCAGGGACTGGCCCGCGCAGACGAATCCAGGCGCATTGCAGGTGCGACTCACTGCAGGGACCCTTTGGTGGCAGGCAGGTGCCGCGCTTGTCAGGCGTAACACACCGCTGATCGATTATGATTGGGATCCCTCTGGAGGCAGGCAAGCCCATCACTTGGAAAACATGCTGCGAAACCACTGGTTGGCAACCATGCTGTGAGTCACACTGCGTTCTGGTCGCCCCCCCCCTTGTCCATGACAGGGCATCACTGGGCTGACGTCGCTGACCCTGATGCAGCACCAGAATTGCCGCAGCGTAGCGTCCTCCAACTGCCCCAGGAGCATCACCAGCCGCGTGTCATCCCTCAGTGGCCTCACAAACCTCAAGGTTAGACAGGCGCTAACCTGTAGCTGCCCCAGCAGGCTTTGGCAAATGTGCAATGAAGGCTGCACCACATGCAGAATGATGCCTTGCTGGCGTAAGCTGGCGAGCTTCCGCCAGCCTTTGCAGAAGGCGCACTGCGCTGTCTCTGAGCTCAGCATTCCCAGCCTCACCCCACATGGGTATGCATTCCACCCACCCTCGTCCCTCCCGCACCCATAGGCCCTGGTGTTCCGTGGCTTCCTGCAGTCGTGGCACCTGGTGCCTCTGCTGGATGCCATCCGCCCCCTGCCACACCTCAAGTCCCTGTGCCTCAGCGCCGACCCCTCGGCCTCACCATCGTCCCTGGTGCCCACCTGCAGCTTCGCCTGTCCACGGGCAGCTGAAGGCACGAGCGCCCCCCTGCGCCTGGAGCAGCTGACGCTCAACTGCCAGGGCAGCGCTTGGAACGCCTGCAAGTGCCTGCGGGGTGCGCAGCTGCCACAACTGAAGACGCTCAGGTTGCTGGGGCAGGTGGAACCCTGGTCGCTGGCCTGTGTGGGCAGTGGGCTGAGGGGGACTCCCTGCCTGGAGCTGCTGGAAGTGAGGGGTTGCCAGGGGGTGGATGTCGCAGAGATGGCAGCGCTGCAGGCTCAGTGGAGTGGAGGGGGTGGCCACTGGGGCCAGCAGGCAAGCAAGGAGCTGCGTGTGGTGTGGGGGCAGCTTGCGGCTCCTGGGGCGGTGGTGAACGAAGAGCTGTGGCAGAGGAAGCCAAAGACGAAGCTGACGGGTCTGCTGTGTGGATTGCTGGGCTAGCATGCTTCTGCGAAGAGGGATTGGTAAGCATGTTACGGGAGTGCATGAGAGAGCAGGATATGCAATTTTGATGTTGGAAGGTGGCATAAGTATAGCACATTGTGCCTTCTAGAGAAGAAAGAAAGAAAGACTACGCCCTTGGGCGTGGGTTAAGGAAGGGAAAGGTCCGCAGGTAAACCTGCCCCCACACCCTACCGCACCTTCTAGAGAATAATAGGGTACACGCGTGAGGGAACGTAGACGTAGCTGGCATAGCCCCACACCCTGACAAAGTGCGCACCTGCCAAGCCAAAGAAAGAAAGAGACATGCCCTGAGGCGTGGATTAAGGAAACCCTCCCAGGGTGCGAGGCATGGGGTGGGGCTACCATTTAACAAGGAAACCAAGGGCTAAAGAGAACAGCACAAGCAAGCAGCAAGCAGGAGTTCAGAGTTGCGCAAACGTCTGCCAGCAAAGACAGCCAACTGCAAGGCCGGGAAACCAACAGGGAGTCAGTCCCCTGACGCAAGGCACTGAGCGCTGACAAACTCACACCCTACAGCCCCCCTGGGGGAAAGGCCGCTAACTGAGCTGCTTGAAGCTAGATTTGTGCGGCTATCTTAGCCAGCCGCCCTGAGGGCTGCTGCAGAGCTGCGCAGTGCCACTGGCGCTTGTTGCCCGCCAGCTGCAGCGCCTGCTGTTGCCCCGCCTTGTCAGGGCGCGCATGCTGCTGCTGCCCCTTGGGAGGCGCATGCTGCATTGGCATTGCGCGTGGACACCCAGACGGTTCAGTCTTGATGGCAGCAACTACAGCACGGGTCATGGAGACGAACGAATGTTCCAGGGACGCGCAGATGGCTACTGCGGCGTCGCCCCGTGTCTGGCGCTCACGCTGCTGCCCGGAGGTGGGCGCAGCTGTCTTACCAGGACAGCTGATGCTAGTCCGGTAGGGCTGCGACCGCCCGCAGCCGGTTGCAAGATGCTGCGCCGCACAGGGAGAAGGTGCTGACCACTTTGCCAGAGACGCGAGACCAAAGTACTGCTGTGGGGTCAGAAACGGAGCCTGCCACAAGGAAGCGGTCGGAGGAGTTGGTGGAGTTGAGTGGGGACCGGGCGAGGAAGGTGGCAGGAGCTGCAAGGCCCAGCCTCAGGGTCTGGGAGGAGGGTGGTGGTGGAGGGAAGGGAGGGAGC
>JAWZTI010000606.1:0-24123 GCA_039880955.1 Chlamydomonas urium
GAGGCAGCTTTTCTATGCCCAACTTGAACAACTTGAGCCTTTTTGTTGGCCTAACAGTGTAGGGGGTCGTCATACTTATGTGGCGACCCCGGGCCGCTGACGAGCCTGTAACACCACACACACACGAAGGAACTGGTGTTGTGCGGTTGCTGGGTCCCCGCTGTTCCACGCAGCCATGACACGGTGTCGACCTCTCCCAGGCCGGCGTGCACTCCACATTGTGGCAGCAGAGAGTGCTCGCAATGTTAGACGACGTGAGGCCCATTTGCATGCGCCCAGCAAACACATGGCTCATGAACTCCTGGAGCAGCAGTGTAGCGGCAATTGACGCGCGTCCTGCTCCTCTGCTCGCTCGCAGCGCAAAGGAATACGCCCGAGCCCTCCATGCGGTCACTGGGTGCGTGTAGGCGGTCCTGTTGCTTGCATGACAGCATGGCTGCCTTCCCACCCTCTAAAATCACCCCAGGCACAAACCCTTGTTCCTTGAACTTGGCGTTGACCACGCAGGCGCACCTGGCCCCAGCAGCAGGCCTGCACAGAATCCGATTGACGTTTCGCCTATTCCCAGCAGCAGCCCGGCAGCAGGACCAGCAGCAAAGGACCGCAGCGCCACCAGGGGAAGCAACGTGCCCAGGCTACTTCCTGGCCAGCGCACCCCTGCAAGTGTGTTCCAACCACCAGCAGATATATTGCACGTTACACTGGCTGGCACTGTCAGCTGTTGCAATGGTGCCATGTCCTATGCTACCGGCAGCAACGACACTGCTGAACTTTCTCCTTTCTTTGTGGTGTTGTTCCTTGGGGTGCCAGGAAACACCAGTACGTCTGCTGCGTCGTCCGCATCGCTGCCCATTGGCATCAACGATGCATCAGCCTTTGTGCGTGACCGCCCCGACGAGGGCGACTACAAGTGGGCTCAGGACTCTTACAACAGCACACAGCGCACCATTGACACCTGGTGAGAGCACTGGGCCTTTTGTGACCACAGCGGCAGGGGCTGGCCACAAATGCACAGAACGCATACCCGTTTTGCTGCACTCGCATCCACTGGCTGCATGTCACACGACAGCCCGCAGTGAATTGAATGAAGCAAGCTGCGTGATTCTATGGTGCACAGGACCTTCTTTGCCCTGTTCCGGGCTCAACTGTACCTGCTCGAACAGAAATGGTCGTACATAGGTGAGTCAGTCACACGTGCAGCAACACATTGGCTGCAGCTCAAGCAGCTGCAGTCCCTTGTTGCAGCATGTCACGCCTGCAAGGTTTCGCATCCTGGTACAGTATCACCGCAGCAATGGCGCCATTTACTGCAGTATCTTGTGACCCTACTGCTATGCAGGCGGCTTCAGTGAGGAGAAGAAGAAGGAGCGCACACGAGGCCTGGCACGCTACCTGCTGGAGTCTATCCTGCAGCTAGGTGAGTGGCAGTGGTCACACTAGGTCCATCGTCGTGTCAGTGGCGCGTGCAGTGCCAGTCGACTGCATCATGGCATATGAAACTCCTGATATGTTGATGCCACAAGCCTCGACTGCATCATGGCATATGAAAACTCCTGATATGTTGATGCCACAAGCCTCGACTGCANTGAAACTCCTGATATGTTGATGCCACAAGCCTCGACTGCATCATGGCATATGAAACTCCTGATATGTTGATGCCACAAGCCACATCCTGCTTGCATGACTGCATCGTCTGAAGTCGCCAATCACCCTTATGAGCCAAAGGTGCCGCACTTTTCCTTGCCACCCTGTTAACAGACTGATGGCTTGCTCCTCCACTCCTTGCCTGGTCTTGCCAGGTCCCACCTTCATTAAGGTTGGACAGCTGTCCTCCACGAGGTCCGACCTGTTCCCCGCAGAGTTTGTGCAGGAGCTGTCCAAGCTGCAGGTGCGTGGGCGTGGGCGGGGCGTTGAACTTGGCAAGCGGACAGTCAGGCAGATCAGGTCTTGCTAGCGCCACCCCTGAGCTGTTGGGCAGCCTGCTTGCACCTATCTGCAGTCAATCGCCGGTAGTTGGTGGCTACCTTGAACCATCTTGGCACGGGTCTGCTTTTCTGTCGCACGAAACGCCACGGCTGTAAATTCTTGTTGCATGTTGCCTTGGCTGTGGCGCAGGACCGTGTCCCTGCGTTTTCAGCCGCCAAGGCTGCTGAGATTGTGGAGCGCGACTTGGGTCAGCCCATCAGCAAGCTGTTCAAGCGCTTTGACACACGCCCCATTGCCGCCGCAAGTCTCGGCCAGGTAGGGAAGCGGCTTTGCTTTGAGCTTGGCGCACGTTTGTTTTGTCACAGTTTGCACGCCACAGATGCAGGAGGTAGATATGCCGGGGTTGCTGCTGCGTGCATCCACACCAGTGCATGCTGTTGAGTGTGCGTGCCATCGCCTTGATGCCCGTGCATGCATGTTGACTTGCTACATGCTGATGCTCTCTGCTGTCTGCACCCCAATCAGGTCCACCGTGCGGTGCTGTGGTCGGGTGAGGAGGTGGTGGTCAAGGTGCAGCGGCCAGGCCTGAAGCAGCTGTTTGACATCGACCTGGACAACCTGAGGCTGCTGTCGGAGCAGCTGGACCGGCAGGGTGACGGCCGGTGAGATCTTGTGCAGGGCAGAGCAGGGCACGGCAGGGCCAGGCCGCGGCTGTTGGGATCTTGCATAGGACAGGCGGCACATCGACTTGGCAAGGCAGAGTGGCAGAGGTGTGCGGGCTATCAGTAATGCCACACATTCCTTGCCTGCGAGGGCAAAGGAGGAGTGTTGTACGGACCAGGAGCGACAAAAGCATCAAGTAGGCATGATGAGGTTTATGCCCCTTCCAAGTTAGCAAAGTGCCTTTCTGCTGTTGTGTGGCTGCAGGGACTTTAAGGGCATCTACAAGGAGTGTGCGCAGGTGCTATACGAGGAGATTGACTACATCAACGAAGGAAGAAACGGGTAATTTGGGCGTCACAAAGCCCTGTCAGTTGCAAGCCTGGGCAGCAACAGTACTTTGTTGCACAGCAGAGCACCCATAGCATATTTGGCATGAGCTCTTGCTTGCATGGTGCACATGGTGTGCACCCGGGCACCCATGCCATGCAGCTGCGTCCAGCCTGTCTGCCTGTGATGTTGAGCAAACACCTGTCCACGCTGCTGTGACCGCAGTGACCGTTTCCGCCGGAACTTCAAGGACGTGCCATGGGTCCGCGTGCCCCGCGTCTTCTGGTGAGCGCCACAATTATGCAGCAACAGCCCATGCTTTGCATGGATCCTAGCTAAGTGCAAACATTCAGAGCTCAGCCCATCATGCAGCTCAGCAATCCACGCGGGTTTGAGGTGCGTTGTAGTCTGCACACCTGCTCAAACCTAGTGTCAGGCCTGCTAGATGCAGGTGTCGCTGCATGCGCAACCATCATCTCATGGGACATGTTGCAACCTGCACCTGATATCACCTGTGCCGCAGGGAGTACTCGTCCCCTCGCGTCCTGACGCTGGAGTACATGCCCGGCATTAAGATCACGGACGTCGTGCGGCTGCAGGCAGCGGGTATCGACACCAAGCTGGTGGCGCAGCGCAGCACGGAGTCCTACCTCCTGCAGGTGAGTGCGCTGAAAGGGCACAGGCTCTGTGCACAATAGGTACGCTCAGGCCCTGTTGGGAATTCGGGAACGATTACGGAACAGGTGAAAGCGTTTTTCAGCGCATGGCCTAAGACCTGGTTCACACAAGTTTAAGCACCCATCGCTGCTGGAGCGGCTTCTTTAAGCGCGTGCGCGATCATGGCAAGCGAAGGTGGAGGTGGGTTGCAGGCATGGAACTGACAAACCGTCAAAATTTTGGCTTGCAACAGGTGTTGCAACAGCCAGAGAACTGGAGAGCAAATGCAGCGGCACCGAGTCCGTTCACAAACCTCGAGCCCGTTCCGTTCGCGTTCTGTTGTTGTGCACCGTTCACGTGACCCTGGCTCCGTGCTCAGAAGGCCTGGCATTTTGACGGGTGAAATGTTTCTTCCCTGATGCTAGATCTGGTGGTCTTCTGACAAGGCCTCACCCCTGCCCTCTCCTGTCCTCACTTCACCCTGTGCAGCTGCTGAAGCATGGCTTCTACCACGCCGACCCCCATCCCGGGAATATAGCAGTCATCCCCGTTGGACCAGATGCCGGCAGCTTGGTCTATTACGACATGGGAATGACTGGTAGGCCACTTCAAGTCCTTTGGGGTGAAATTTATGCCTCGGAATAGCGTTTGGTTGCATCGGGATGTGCCGGACCTGCTGGGGCGCCGCAAGCTGCACATCCTGGTTAGCAACCTGCTGCACAGGGCACTACAGATGGCGACCATGCTTGCTCGATGCCTGTACCCTTCTGCATCTGGCGCTGCGCTCACCGCACCTGACACGAGTGCTTGCTGCCGTGTGCCTCAGGCGAGATCGTACCCAACGTGCGCGAGAAGCTGCTGGAAGTGTTCTATGGCGTGTACCGCAAGGACATCAACCTGGTCATCAAGTAGGTTGTTATGAATATGTGTATGGGGGGGGATCAGTGTGTGGGTCTGTGCAGGTCGTCCTGAACCAGCTGCCACACCAGCATGCCATCCCTGGTGTCACTGGAGTACACGCAGTGATACAGGCAGCAACTGCTTTGCAAGGCTAGATGTCAATGTACCTTGCCATGAACTGGTTCTGAACTTTCTCCTTATCCTTCCCCAATCCCAGGGCGCTGACAGACCTGGAGGTGATCAAGGCCACCGGCGGGGATCAGGTGTCCCTGCGCCGTGCCATGACCTACTTCATCAACAACCTTGCACGTCAGACCGAGCGGCAGGAGGCCATCGCCAACATCGGGGAGGACCTGTTCGCCATTGCGACGGACCAGCCGTTCCGCTTCCCGGCCAACTTCACGTTCGTGCTGCGCGCCTTTAGCACGCTGGAGGGCATCGGCAAGGTAAGGACGGCTGATTTGGGGCCATCGCGAAGCAAATAGCTGGACTGGTTGGGGACTGCCAAGCTGAGTTTGCACATGAAACAGTCGAATAAAAGCCACAAGGTGCACACCACGGGCTTGCCTGGCACAAGGATGATGAAATTACTGTGTGCTTTCAGCCTCTCACAACCTGAAAATACCTGCGTCACCCCTGCCCTGAGCGCTGCGATTTCCTGCCTCTTGCATTCGCAGACGCTGGACCCTGACTACAAGTTTGCCGAGGTAGCGCAACCTTATGCACAAGAGCTGTTGGAGCTGCAGGTGCGACGGGGAAGGGCAATCAAAGGGGCCTCTCCACCACAACTGCAGAGAAGTGGATGGAAATAGCATCAGATTCACATGGAGTGTGAGATTCAGTACAGGCGGCGTTGATTTTGGCACATGCCTGTACTCCAAGCTGCAAGCATGGCTGACTTGCCTGCCACTTGCCCACCTGCTTTGCCCTGAGAAGGACTCGCAGTCGCGCCAGAGCCTGCTGATCAACCAGGTGCAGCAGCAGGCGTCTGAGCTGACAGCCGCAGCGGCGGCCATGCCCATGCGTATTCAGCGCATTGACACGTTGTTGGAGCAGCTTGAGGCGGGCGACATCAAGCTCAGGGTGAGGACAGGAGTGGCAGGGGGGAGGGTGGGGTGGCGGGGTTGCTGCTGCACGAGTCAGTAGGTGTGCAAAGTTCTGGCGTGTGAATGTGAAGTTTCAAGGAGATTCAAACCCCTGCTGGGAGGAAGGGTTGGGGCCTGGATGGATCGATGAGCCAATGCAGGGTGGGAGAAATGTGCTGGCACGGTGGTGCCTGTCCTGCCAATCATGTGCTTTGCTCGCTCTACACTCCAAACGCCACACTCTAAAAGCCACATCTCAATCCAACCTTGCTCCTGCTACCACCACCACCGCCACCCTATGCACCACCCTCAGGTGCGCGCTCTGGAGGTGGAGCGCTCCTCCCGCCGCTCCAGCATCATGCAGGCCGCCACGATGAGCACCATTGGCTCCATGGGCTTCCTCAATGTCGGCACCATGCTGGCCCTCAACGGCATGGACACACCGGCGACGCTGGCGATGGCAATGTCGGTGCTGTGCGGCATGCAGACAGCCATCAGCTTCCAGCGCATCAAGCGCCTCGACCAGTTTGAGCGCGATATCAAGGGCGGCGCGTAGAGGACGGATTGCCCTGCAAATGCTGGCCCCGACGTTGCTGGCTTATAGCTTTGCCTTGCCTCCCTGGCAGCTTGCTGGCATCACCAAGTCCATCGCTTCAGTGGGCGTGCAGTTGGGCGGAAAGAAGCACGCGCGAGTGCCTCAGCTGCTGGCAGCAAGCGCGTCTGCCCATGCTAGCATGACAGCAATGTGCCTCAGCAATGCCATGCAGAACATCAGGGACCGACCGCTGCTGGGCCTCCTGTCCAGACCCTGAGTGCATGAAGGGGCCCCACACGGACGAGAGGTGAATTCTTAGGATACACGCCTGCGCCCCTGCCGGGCGGCAGGGTGCGGGCGTCAACACCACAATACATCAATGCACCATCCATGATCGCTGTCAGGATCATGCATGAGTGCTGCATGCCAGGTGTTAGGCAGCATGGCAGGAGGGAGACGATCATACCACAGTTGGCGTGTCTCTGTATTGTGTGCTGCTCCCACTTGCCACATGCGATTCTTTGGGTCCTTGCCTGACCACCTCGTGTACTTTCTCTGCCGTCGCTTCTTTCTCCTTTTTGAATCGAGGCCAGTTCGTGTTTGGGATGGTGCTGTGTGCAAGGAGCTGCCTGAACGAGGGTCAAAGCTTTGCACCTTGCGTGTTTGCTGATTTCCTGCACGATGCTTGCGATACATACATCATGGGAATTTTCTGGTGACATCAGTGTGTGACCGCATTGCACCATCTGCAGATGCCAGGCTGCTGAAGTTCGAAATACTCTGAAAGGGATCCACACCAGCTGTGATTCACACAAGCTCAAGCACTAGGGGCATTCCCTTCGGCACAGCGTGGAAGCAGGCGCAACATGGCACTGCGCAGGGCCGCGTCGTCCCTGGTGCAGCGCCTGGCATGGGGAGCAGAGGAGGGCCTCGGCGGGCTGCTTGCAGCAAACCGGCTTGGGCTGGAGGCAGCGCAGAGGTGCGCCCGATGGCGACAGCAGGAGCGTGCAGGCAGCAAGCCTATACGCTCAATGCTTCATGTTGACTGAGATTGCTGGTTCATTCTGCATGCTGCAGCGGTGCCAGTGTTGATGCCGTGCGCCATGCTTCCAACCAAGCAGGTGAGCGCATGGCTGATAAGCACATTCGAGCGCTTCATTCGGGAGGATTCAAGAGCGCTGACACCCCTCTCCTCGCCCCTGCTGCATGCGCACAGTCAAGCAGAGGATCAGGGCCATCAAGAACATCGGCAAGATCACCAAGGCCATGAAGGTCAGTGTCGGGCAGTGGGATACGAAATAGCAGGCCGAATGGGTACGCCAAGGGCTGTGGGTGATGCAGAGTGTGTTCCTTGATGGTACACAGATGGTGGCTGCATCCAAGATGCGCAACGCGCAAGTGGCCGTGGAGAACTCGAGAGGCATTGTGGAGCCCTTCTACAGGCTGTTCGGCGACTACCCAGGCAGGTTACCTGCCCATGCAGGCTCGCGACTTGCGTCCATGCGATGCTGCAGCTTCAGCATGCGATGTCAGCACCAGCGTGTCACGGTCTAGTCGCCACGCCTCATGCTCAGTCGCACAACTTGTTTCTACCTGCGCAGCTGTGGCCGTGAACAAGGACGTCACTCTGGCCATCACCTCAGACAAGGGTCTTTGCGGTGGCCTGAACACGTCCATCACCAAGGTCACCAGGACGCTGCTGAAAATGAATGCCTCGGGTGAGCTCCTGCAGTAATAAGCATGCGTTGCCGTCGTGCGCGCATGACATGGTCGCAACGCTGTTGGTGAACAGGCTGGACTCACCTGGGCCGTGCTCGTCATGCTTGCAGAGGAGGGCACCAGGGCGCAGACGGTTGTGGCAGTTGGTGACAAGGGTCGCTCACAGCTCAGCCGCGCGGAGAGCAACCTGTTTGCACTCAGCATTGCAGACACCTACAAGGTCCGCGTGACCTTCGCTCAGGTAAGGCAGTGAAACAGAGGGCCATGCCTAGGGGTTGAAGCCTGGTTGTCTGGATACAACCTGAGGTAGAAGGCATGTACCATGCTATGAATGGGACGGAGCAGGAGGGGCAAGCGTACACGTTTTGCTGTGCTCTCCCTTGAGCTTGCCAAGGATCATAGGCATAAAGCTGGCAGATCTGCTGATGTTGGGGAGTGCTCACTGCGGTAATTGTCCTTGCTCTGCAGTTGCGCTGCTTGCATCTCCCACGTCGCATGGTTTGGGCAGGTTTCCATCAGTAGAGTGTCAGGGGCTCTGAAAGATCATGCTCCATGCTTGCCTTCATCCTGTAGACATCTGCACATGTCATCAGTATCAGACTCCCAGCTCGCCACCTGTAGCACGGGGGTTCATACGACAGCCAAGGCCCTTGCGCTCACCGTTCTAGAGAGGTTGCTGTGCGTTGCTCTCATTTCACATCCTTGACCTGCTGTAACTCCCCATCAGGCCGCCCTGATCTCTGAGGAGCTGCTCAAGTACAACCCTGAGGCTGTGCGCGTCGTGTACAACAAGTTCCGCTCCGCCATCTCGTACAAGCCCACTGTGGCCACGGTCCTTACACCTGAGGCCATCGACAAGCAGCTCGCTGAGCCCAGCGGCAACAAGCTGGATGCGTATGAGATCGAGGCGACGCACGAGCGCTCGGATGTGTTGCAAGACCTGGCTGAGTTTCAGCTGGCCGCGGTACGTCTTGGGGAATTGGGGAGTGGAGTGGGAGAGGCATTGCGCATGGGCGATGGAAGGCTGCGTGGGAGTGCTGACAAGGGGGGGCTGACATTTGGGTGAGCATGAGCGCGTTGAGATGAGGTTCAGCGTGTTCAGGCCAGGCAGCCAACAGTATCACCGGCTCACTAGAGGAGGGTCGTTAAATCGGGCGTCGGGGTTGGCAGCAGAGTGGGCGTGATTGGATGGGAGGGCTGCCTTGGGGCTGGGCAGTGTGATGCGCAGGCAGGGCCAGGAAGGGTGAGTGGGAAGGTCACAGCCGAGTTGTTGGCAGAGCTGACATGAGCGCCATGCTGCGAATGGGTGCGTTGCTCATGACACATTGTATCAAAGGCACTGCATTCAAATGGCGGTCGATTAACTCATAATTGTACAAGAGCACGGTTGTTGATGTGCTTGCGCACCGATGTTTACAACTGCTATGCCAACATCCCTTGATCTTGCATGAGCTGTTGTTGCCAGAATGAATCATATCGCTGTATTTCCTGACCCCTGCTGTCTTTCACTCGGCTGCCTGTCACTCGCTGCTCAGACGGTTTACAACGCCATGCTGGAGAACAACTGTTCCGAGTCCGCGTCGCGCATGTCTGCCATGGAGAACTCTACCAAGAGCGCGGGCGAGATGCTCAGCAAGCTGACGCTCGCCTACAACAGGTGTGTGTGGTTGAGCTGGAGGGTGCTGGGGGGGCTGTGAACAGCGGGGGCTGAATTGAGAAGGGTATCGACAGCAGGGGTCCAGCAGGGGCGGCAGTGTGCTTTCTGGCCACGGTTGGGTGTGTGCTAGCAAGCGCAGGTTGGCATCAGTGCAGTTGGGCGCAGGCGGGTGTGTGCAAACACCTGCACATTGATTGCCTAGCTGTTGAGCAAGGCAGAGTTCACAGCCTTCAGCCTGCTTGACGGCAAGCAGCCCTGTGACTGCGAATGTGCAGGGTTGTGTTGCTGACCTGATGGACCTGCGCTTGCCTCCCCTCAACCAACCTGCAGGAAGCGCCAGGCCACCATTACCACCGAGCTTATCGAGATTATTGCTGGTGCCTCCGCGCTGGTTGACAGCGACTGAGCGCTTCAGGGGAGAAGGACGATGCAAGAGCGATGGGCTAGCCGCCCCCTCAAACTTTGGCTTCGGGGCCTAGGCCTGTGGCAAGCATTTTGTGGTCATGCGAAGGCTTGTCGTTACGATTGAGTGGGCAAGCCGTGTGCCTTGCCAGTGGCGCTGAAAGCAACTGGTTCCTGCGCTCTTGGCTTGCAGGTCGCTGGCTTGTTTGTTAGGCGGCCATAGTTAGGGATGCGCTATGCGCGCAACGCAGGCCGCAAGGTGCTTGCTGTGTAGTTCACAACCGCTGTAGCTTGCTTTCCTGGCATGGTGTGCCCTGCTGCATAGCCCTCTCACAACGGTTGGACAGCCGTCAGCCTGAATGCAGATGCCAACTTCATCAGCAGCCATGGCATGTGGCATACTCTGCCAGAAGCAAGTTTTTTGCGCACGCTCAGATGGAACTAAGATTGGCAGGCTGACAGCTGCGCTCAGCGCACGAGCATGATGAGGACCTCCAACAGGCGGGAATGGGCAGCAACGCAAACCTGAAGCCGAAGGCAACCATATCGTAACAAGATGCGCATCTTGTTACCTCCATGCTTGCGCCAGAGAGCTTGCAGAAGGCGATGGTGAGCATAGTACAGTATGTAACAGCCAAAAAAACACCTGACTGCATAGAACGCGTGGGTGCAGCCGCTGGCATGGTGGGTCAGCTTGTCTCTCTCACGCTTTACATCAGGCATACCATCCTAGCAAACAACCAGGTCAAGTCAATATGGTGTATGCCACGTGTCAAGGCGCACACAATAGGAAAAGAAACAAATGTTTTGCGCATGCCACTGCAAAGCAAGCTGATAGAGCTGAGCCGCGCTGTGTGCATCATTTGTTTGAAGCCATTGAGAATGCGTTAACGTTCCTGCGCGTGGTGTGAAGCCATACATGCTGAAAGTGCAACACACAGCACATACAATGATGTATGCATATGTGACATATGTCACATCTGTGCTGGCGCAGGTGCTGCAGCAGGTGCTCTAGCGCTGGCGCTCACGGCTGGATGACCTGCTGCCTGCAGGCTGGACGGTGGGTGTGGCAGGGATGCGGGGCTGGCTGCCGTTGCCAACCCGCTGCTGGTTGATCGCGTGGTTTAGCAGGCTTGGTCCTACAGGCTGATTGCCTCTGTGCTCCATGCGCAAGGTATAGGACTCCTTCATGATGTGCTTGATCTTGATGCGCACGACACTGAAGGCCTTGTTGATGTCCGCCAGCTCAGTGATGACGGAGCAGTAATTGACAAGCTTGGTTCGGTTCATCATGCTGCGCAGGAGCTCTGCATCTTGCAGCTCATGCTGCTTGCCGACTGCAATCAGCGTGAAGTGGAAGGAGCCGACGTCAGGCACCTTGAGACGCTCTAGCAAGGTTTCCAGGCAGACATTCCTCTTGTGGCTCAGGTTGTCCTGGCCGTCAGTGAAGACCACCAGCTTGCGCACAGCCACGACCTTGGTGCCATCCTTGAGCATTGCACCATCTGGCAGCTGTTTAGAGAGTTTGGACATGATGTCGATGGCCTGCACCGCGCAATGGTACAGCGATGTGCCCTCTGACTTGTTCATGATGTCGTATGCCTGGCCCCGCAGCTGGGCGAGGTTGAGCTTGGACACTGGCATGTTGATGCACAGCTGCGTCGACACCTTGTGGAAGAGCAGGATGGTGATGCGGTCGTCGGGCTGCAGAACATCGTCGACCATGCGTTGCACGTTGTCCAGCACCACGTCCAGCTTGCAGCGGCCGCGCTGCGTGGTGATTTCTGCCATGCTGAGGGACACATCAATGAGGAAGGTGATGTGCAGCACCCGCTTGATGGTTGTGGCGACCTTCTGTGTTGTGGCCTCCAGCTGAACCTTGACTGGCTGGCCGTTGCCCAACTGCACCTTGGCGTCCATCACGCTGGTGTTGACAACGCCGGCGCCTTGCGCTGGGGCCACGGCGCGGGAGCGAGAGCTGCTGCGGGGGCGAGAGTTGCTGCGGTCACGACGCGCAGGGTCCTGGCCCTGCATGCCGCGGCCTCGTTGTGGCGTCATCGTCAGGGCGAAGGCCTAGTGCACGGCAGCAGCAGACGCAGGCAAGGCGGTGTGAACATCATGTGCAACAGACGGCTGCATCCCTGCATTGGCCACGTTCCCCAGTGGATGTGCGGCAATCGCCCCCGCCTAAAAGAAGACCTGTCTCTTGAAACTTACTTGGCGTACGGGGCTTGGCGTTCTTCACTAGATGCGAAGGCGCTGGTGTTGCTCTTGTTGCGTGCAACAGGGTCCCAAGGCACAGTGGGTTCGATGTGGTCAAGACGGCCCCTTTATCCTCGGGCCCCACGCGGCACCTTCTGTGTGCCTTCTGTGTATTTCGCACTGGAGGCCGCGTTCTGACCGTGCTGCACAAGCCATACGTGTTGCCTGTCAGACCGCAGTTCGCAAAGTTGCCGACAGGACGAAACGGCCGCAAGCCTGCCACGGCCGCGTTGCGCACAGCCTGCGAATGCCTTGCACAGGGCCATGAGTACCACGCCAACTCTACCATATGAACACTACAGGTACTGCGGTTCAAACCAAGTAACCCAAGCTCGGCGTGCCAGGGGTAAGGGGGTTAAGGGGGGTTCAGAGGGGTGTGCGAGGGGTATGTGCAAGGGGGGTGCCTGGTGTATGGTGGGGAGTGCACGTGCTGTGCAGCCACCGGTGCGCATGCGATGGGTGGTGAGAGGTGGGTTGCGCGGGGCGTGTCAGATCTGACTCTAGAGGGGTGCACTTGCAAGAAGGGTTGCAATGCGGTTGGCTGCGACATCAAGGCTTCAGGTGTGTGTGAGGCGATGTGCGAGGGTGTGTGCGAGAGGGGACGTCTTCATAGATTGAATGGGGTCAAAAATGTGCCCAGGACCAGGACCAGGACAAGCCCAGCTGCAGCCATGAACGCCTCACCCGGCAAGCTCAGCTTTACTATCAACCCTGCCCTGGCAGCCCCCTTGGATCCCCTCCTTGTACCCCCCTCACAACCCCTCTCGCGACCCCCGTTGATTTTCCGCAGCGCTCCATGTCGCGTCCGATGGCAAGCTACGCTTTGGGTGAAGGCCTGGTGCTCCGAAAGAATGGGGCTTGTGTGTGGCCACAGTGTGCGCAAATGCATGCAGTGTGCAGCGCCATGCGCGAGCTTGCGGGAAGCTGAATCGAGAAGTATTCCAAGTATTGTAACACCATTAAGGAAGGATAAATCATAGGTTATGTGAAAACCCAGAGGAGGTGGCCCAGGGGGAGCATTGGGGCCAATGACTGGGCCTACGTACATGCATTCTTGCATGTCTGCCAGCATGTCTGCCAGCATGCATGTCCAGTCCGCAGCAGTCATGCACGAGTGTTGCAGACGCAAACAGAGTACACGCATGCACCGCACAAGCGCTTGCACAGCAGCATGTCTTGTTCATGCATGCGGAACTCGAATTTGTGAAGTGTTGCGGAGCCGACGCCATGCGCACAGCAGCTGGCTGCATGCCATGCAGTGGTGTGTTTTGCAGTTGTTTAGAGCACCGCGAGGGCGCATACAACCCCTGTCCCAAATGGGCCAGGCAGTGCAGTGCAAACGTGCATGGAGCAAATGTGGCACCGCCACAGCAGCAGCAGCGCTCGTGCGCCCGCCTGTCGGCAGCGGGCAAGGGCGGCAGCGGGCAAGGGCTGTGCAGGGCCAAGTGACAGGCACGCGCGGTGGGGCGGGGGTGGCGGGCGTTCACCCTTCATGCGCCGCAGGGGCCCACGCAACGACGCAAACCCTGGGCATCTGCACGTAAACCACCTTCAAGATTGCGGGATCTGGCTGGTAGCGAGAGTGCGTAAAACTTCTTCACCCTACATTTTTTCGAAAACGTCTGGATTGTAAGGAGCGCTTGTGTCATGATGTTCTACAGTAAAAATCAGTCATTGATTGCCAAATCACACGTAATAGCGCCCGTGACAGAAAGAAAGAACTGCGCACGTGGGCATGAGTTAAGGAACAAGCGTGGCCTGTAGGCAAGCCTGCCCCACACAACACCGAAGGAACCCAAACCCTGCGGCAGAGTCAACGCACAGCAAACAATCGTCCCCAAGGGGGAGTTTGACAAGGGGCAGGCGGAAAGTCAGAGCCGGGTGTGCGAGGTGTCCCCCATCGTCACTCTTCAGCCCGAGGCAGCAGGCGGGTGGATGAGGGTGGTTAGCACAGGGGAGGGCGCTTGTTGCGGATCCAATTAAGGCAAGTGCTGTGGATTGTCGCGACCGCAGCAGCGTGAGCTGCGTCCCTCAGGGCGCATTGCCCTTCCTGAGCTCGTTGTAGGGCGGCCAGGTGGGGGGCATAGGTTGAAGAGGTGATGGCGAGCATCGCGGTCTCCAGGGCAGCGCGCGTAGCGATGGTCGCCGCTGTTGCGTCACGCCGTTGCTGCGCTTGCGTTGCTTGGGCAGAGCGGGTCACGCGCTTGTAGCAGAGCTGCATACGGGGCCACCAGGAGATGAGATCGTCATGGGGCAGCGTTAGGCCGCACCTGCAGGTGACCGCCTCCTGCACCCATGCCATCAACAAACGGGCGGCGAGCCGATCCAGCAGCAGTCCCGCCGGGATGCGGCAGTGGCAGCAGTCGGGGCGAGGTGTTGTGCTTGTGGCGTCGACGCGTCGGGGCGTTGGGACGTCACCCTGAGCTGTGGGAGAGTCGGTGGCCGGCGCAGGGGAGCGATCGCGGCCTGTGTCTGGGACAAAGTTGAAGTCTCCACAGATCCAAGCTTGAGGCAGGGCTACGGTAAGGCCTTGCAACATCGGCATGAGAACGTCGTGCAGGAACAGGGTCCTGTCCGACAGGCCAGTGGCAGGCCAGTAGGTGTTGACGAGGCAAAAGGTGTGGACGCCCCATTGGATGTCGAGCAGTTGGGTGCGGCCACACGCTGACGACCGGTGGTTGGTGGCCGTGATGCCCATCCCAGGCCTGATCAAGCTTGACTCAGCAAACGGGCCCTTGGTCTCGAACCGATCTCAGACGATCTCAAAGCAGCAGTCTCAGCGGTTGTATCTGGTTGTAAGCGACCAATCAGCCGGACACCAGACCGCCACGAAGTTTGAGTTTGGACAGGGCAAGGGAGGCATGGGCGGAAGACGTTGAGGTTCGAGGGAAGCAGGGAGGGATGAGGGAGGGCAGGGGTAAGTCAGAGTGGGGCGTTGAGGGCGAGGCGTGGGTGTGCAACCCACTGTTCATGGATGAGCGGTTTGTGGTGGTACACGTCAGAGGTGAGGCTTCGGCACAGAACAGAAGGTATTCGCAAGGCAGGCAGGTCAGGGCCATGATCGTTACCCCATTGTGGCATGCGTCTCTCTGCCGCAGGGCGTGGCGCGATTGTCTTTTCTTCCTGCTCTCATGGAGGCATCGTCTCGGTGGTGCGGCACGTCATCGCAATGAAGGAGGATCAGAGCAGTGGTGGGCGGCTTCCACCTGTCCGAACGGGACTGTGAAGGCCGCATTCCAGACACAGCGCGCGACCTGAGCGAGATGCTGCTGGCAGGGGACTGCACGGGATGGAGCGCTGGCCGGCGCTCTGCCGCAGGGATACTTCCAGCCACTGGCGGTGGGTGGTACCTGTAGGCGTAGCTAGCTATAGGCGTAGCTACGCCCTCATTGGCAGGCGCTGACGGGCTTTGAGCTGAGGCACAGCTGTGTAACTTTGACACTGCACTGGCTTTATTTGCGGTCAGCAATCTCTCCTTTCTGTTTTGCTTCTCCACTCCACTCCTCTTTCGCAAGCGTACGCAGCCTCCGGCGCATCTCATGTTCCGCTCTAGCTGGCATTCCGGAAGCGCTCTATAGAGCAGGGGCCCGAAGCCCCAGAGCCCGGGCTGGGCCATCAGGCATATGCCTTTCAGATTGAGAAATTACACAGCAGTTGGACAAACATGGCATCCTTTCGTCACCAAATTCACAACACACTGCAGCGTAAAAATGCATCCCTGGCATTGCTTGCAACAATGCCCAGCTTCACGTCTAATCACAGCGAGGCCCGATCCCAATGGGCAGCAGTCCGTCACTGAAATGAAATGAAAATGCTCTGGGGGAGGAAGCAATGCCTGGAATTGCATACTTAGGGGGCAGCTGCCGCGACTGCACCCGCAGCATATACTTGATGTTCTCAGATGGGAAGGAACTCCTCAAATGCGCCGCGCCGCTCGTCAATGCTCTTCCCAGAAAAGCTGACGCCGTTCAACTGCTCCAAGCTGTACAGTGCTGAGCTGGACATGTCCAGCTCAGCGGTGGTCAGGTGGTGCAGCTCGCTCCATGTCGAAGGGAAAGGAATTGTCTCCCCTGGCTCCTGTCTACAGCCGTCACCCAGCTCCTCCCTCATGAGCTTGCACAGCTTCTGACCGGTTGTTATGAAATGCCTGTTGGCGAGGCGAAACTGCGTAGCATACACCAAGAAATGTACAGAGTCACCAGGGACAGGGTCAACGCTTCTCTTCAAATCCAAGGTGTCAATGTGACGTACCTTGAAACTGTCCAATCTTGCCATGATCGAATCCACCACCTTTGCTTTGTCTAGCATCCGAACAAGTCTGGCATGGTCCTCAGCCGTCCACCCGACAGGCCCTGCAGCTGGTGGTTGTTTAAAAGGTCAACATGCACAAGTTGAAGCATGCATGGTCAGGCGCCGAGTCAGTAGCCATGGGCGCTGGCAGGCTGCATGGCGCACCGCAGTGGATCCCAGTCTGCTCAGCCCTGTACTTGCGCTGGCAATCTGGCGAGTCCTGGTTAGCAGGTCGCACTCTGCCTTCGTGACCACTGATGCGTCTGCAGCTGCGCACACAGGGTCGGACCGACAAGGGTTTGGATCGTGGCAGCGAAGTCCGGTGCTTACTTACGTTTCCACGTACCTCGCTTGGTTTTCACAATCCCTCCTTTCGCCGCCATGGCGTCCATGGCACCATGACCGAGGCTCGGGACCGTGTTTGAGACCGCGTTACACGCTGAGAGCGCTGGCTAAACTCGTCTGCCATGGTGCCAGCTTTGTTCGAGAATGCGTCTCGCGTGCGGCGCGATAGCATTTTGTAGCCCTGCATAGGTAGTTCGATTTGGTGTGGGCATCGCCAGTGTGAGCCTCTTTCTACCTGGAAATGCTACCTGAGATGGCCCATCTCGTTGTCCTGGAAGGTATACTACATGGGGGCCTGCACTTCCTTGA
Source organism: Chlamydomonas urium (assembly GCA_039880955.1). Lineage (NCBI taxonomy): Eukaryota > Viridiplantae > Chlorophyta > Chlorophyceae > Chlamydomonadales > Chlamydomonadaceae > Chlamydomonas > Chlamydomonas urium. The sequence continues at coordinate 17,078 of JAWZTI010000606.1, forward strand.
AAGCCTTGATCATCCATAGCTGGTATCCATGATGGGCCTTTCCCTGCATCTTTACTGGGTGATGCTGCGAAGCCAGTGCTGGGTGCTCGCCCCCTCCATGTGCTTGTTTGTGTGCCCGGATCTTGGCAGCAGCTGCAGCAGCTGCAGCAGCTCTGAGCGGCCCTAGGGCCTGAGCAGCCCGCCACTGCAGCAGTGATTGACTTGCTTGTGCCACTCCCTCTTGGCAAGCATGTAGGCGCATCGCTCGGCCAATGCACCGCGACCTAGTGACGTCCAATATGTCCGATGTGAACACTTGCACCTGAACTGATGCTTCTTTCGATGGACATCGGTGACTTGTCAACACAGATGAACAGGTGCGGCTAGGCGCGCCATGCACATTCCTGGCCATGCACCAGCTTGCACCACCTGCACGCGCTGATGGCAGCTTCCACTTGCCCTGCGCTGCTGCACAGACTGTTCCCTGGCGCCTGTGCGGGCAAGATGCTGCAGCCCACCAGCTGGTTAGGGACCAGACCTGCGCAGGTCTGGGTCCCTAACCAGCATGCTGACCAGCCTGTCCAGCATGCTGGTTGCGCAACCGCACCCTGTCTCTTTGGTAGGTCGCTGCACAGCTACCAGCAAGTGTCAACTGCGCATGCAGCGCATGTGCAAGCCCTCTTCCAGCAAGCTGCACGCGAAACAGAGCAAGGCCCCTGAACATGTCGTTTGGCGCTTGCAAGTGTCACCACTGCCTGCTTGTTATGGCGCCGCTGTGTAGTCTTGCACCTTTCCACCTGTGTCACGACTGCTGACGCCACTGACAGTTCAATGGTGTATACACCAGCAGCAGCAGTAAGCAAACCTCTCAGGTTCAAGCCAGTTCCGCTGCCGTGACTCATCACTTAGAGTGATGGTGGTGGTGTGTTTTACAGTTGTTTAGGGCACCGCGAGTGATAGGCAGCATGGGCACCGATGACCTTGCAGTACGCCCTCATCCGCACACGAATCGGGCCCCGGATGTTTGTGTAATCTGAAAGCGCCTGTGACGGAAAAAGCAACAACAGCGATGGCTGTTGGAACGATGTTCCTGCCTTGTCTAATGCACAACGCAGCCAAGCCCTTTCTGGCATGCAGTGTGGCTGCAACCCATTTGTGCACATACCGCACCCGCTCTGATGACCGTATTGCAGTGCTCTTCACCTCACCTGCCCTTTTTGAGTGATGTCCACCAGCCCCTCCCTGGCCATCTCGAAAGCGACCTCCCGGGCCAGGGGCATGAGCGAGCGCCAGTCGCCGTTGGCACGGATGCGCCGAGGCGCCTGACATTGACCAAGGAAAAGGATGCAGGCAGGGGTGATGTGGGAAGCCCGCTAGCAAGGCATGCTTTACAAAACCGGCTTCTGCAACTGTGCAGTCTCAAGAATGGGCTACACCTCACCTCGCTGGGGCAGCATGTAGCACCTGCAGCCCTTTTAGACAGAAGGTCCAACAGTGTCTCCCGCAGCTGACTCCTTAACTCGGCATCTGGTCCCGAATGATTCCTGCCTGAAGCATCCGCTGACTCTGGCGGCTGGTTCTCTGGTGCTGATTGTACAGCGTTGCCTGCATGTCCAGCACCGCTTGCATCGCCTGCTACCTTCGTCGCAGCATTCGCAGGCAAGGGCATGCCAGGTGAACAAACAACCGCAAGATGGAGCGGCTTGGCTGCCTTGGGGCATGGGTTTTCTGGGATGGTGCCGCATGCCAGGCGAACAGCCTAGCAGCTGCAAGGATGCTTGAAACGGCCTCAGTGCCCCTGCTTCTTGGTTTCTGTTTCTGCGACAACCACAGCCCTGTCAGTCGCTCACAGTCAGGCTGCGCAAAAGATATCCACAGGCGCAGGGTGTGCAGCCGCTCAGACACAATCCCCCTGGTGTTCCTTTGCGCTGCGGCCGAATGTGCCCATGATCAGGCACGAGCGTGTATGTGCCGCTCTCATCCAGCTGCCAAGCCACAGAACCCCTCTGTTGCCTCACCACTGCTGCTGCCGCCTGCACCTGTACAGCAGCGACAGCTGCTTGTGCTGTGTCTGTGAGCATGTGGGCTACTTGTGTTGCTTGCTGTGCTGCTCCTCTCGCAGCCAAAGCCACTGCTTCCTGTTGCGGTGATGCACCATGCCTCTTCCTCACGCCATCCGCTCCTTCATCCATGCCATCCTCCTGCTGCACCTGTAGTTTTTGCCAAGCTCGCTTCGGCATGTTGGGAACTGTAGGCAATTGCTTGCATAGGCAGTCTTGCAAGAACAGCACCAACTCTCCCACACTAGCTGGCGTGGTTCCGTGATTGCCGTCGAAAGCGCAGCCGTATTTCAGGCGACAGCCACCATGCGCACAACCCAGCGGTCCCTTGGCGCGAGCCGTCAGGAAGCGCATCGCTGCGTCGCCCCAATGTGTCGTTCCACTCTGCCAAACTGCATGGGCCCATGCAGCATGCCGTGTTCTTCACAACCAGCACTTCCATCAGCATCATTTTCAGCAGCTCCTGCAATGAAATGCTCACGAACCAGGGCGCCGAGGGCGTGGTGCCTGCGTGCTGCTGCTGTGGCAAAATCTGTAGAGTCACAGCAGCCATGGAGCTTCGGCTTCCAAGTAAACGAGCGGTGAGAAGGATGCCTACTGATGGGATGTACACCTGCCCCCAGCTCACAGCACCTGTCACCGTTTCTCCCTCAAAGGCGCTGCCTGTGTATACACTTCGCGCAATGAGTCCAATTGGACGCAGCAGAGCAGCGCAGCCTTCATCCCCTGCACAACTGAAGACGCTGCAATGCGTTTGATGACAACCTTCCCTGACTCATGATTCCGTCTGTTGCCTTGCAGATACCTGCTGTGGGACGATGCAGCGGCAGGGCAGCTGGTGAAGATGGTGGTGGCACAGAAGATGCAGCTGGTGAGCCTCGGCTATGAAACTGGATTCAGACTGGTTGCCATCCCCTCAACCCTGCCAGTTTTTATGTGTCATGGATATACAATGCCCAAGCATAGTGTTGCACAAGTTCCAGGGTAATGCGTCGTCTCTGGTGTGGCAAGGCCACGTGACATGCTGCAGGACATGGTGCGAACTTTGGAAGCCGTATAGTACTTTGATTGGAAAAGACGCTTACTTGCTGGTACAGCATGCCAAGTGCTACTTTACTGGTGGCACCTCGCGGCCGTGCTGGTCCCTGCCCAAACAGCCAGCTGCAGCCTCTCCCACATTCCTGCGCGCTGATCCTGCTCCTGCTTTCTTTGATCGTGAAGCGACAAAGAATGCACCCAAGGTGCTTAATAGACTTTTTCATCGCAGGTTGTATTTCAGCGTGTGCGCTTTGCTCGTGATATATTGGCAAGCTACCGTGCACCTTGACGCTGTCCCTTTGCGCACAGACGACAGAGGATGTGGAGGTGCGGCTTCAAGAGCTGGCGCTGGTCATTCCTGACCTGCTGGGCAAGCTGGAGCGGATGAAGCCCGACATCCTGCAGCGCATGCTGCAAGATGTGCCGGTGAGGGGTAGGGGGTTGGGGGCCAGAAGGCGTGTGGTGATGGGAACGGCAGTGAAGTGGATGACGCTCAGGGGAGCGAAGGGGGTGGCAGGGAGCGAGGCGTGTCGCTGATCAGGGGATGGAGGGATGGGAAGCCGGGGAAGATGAGTGTGGTTGAGCGGCCCTGGCCCTGGTAAGACGGGCCATTCCCACAACTACATGACACGCTCTGATATGCAACGTGCACTCCACCTCCCACTTGCTCTAACCAGGAGCTGACAGTGAGGCTCCTCAACCTCCGAGACCAGCTTCCAGGCGTGAACGTGTCGTCATTAGTAGCGCGGTGGCCGTACATCGTGCTGGACTATGACGCCCCAGCCTTCAACGCACGCCTTGAACACATGCGGTGGGTGGGGAGTCTGAATCGATCGGGTAGGGGCGTTCTATCAGTGCACTTCAGTGTGCAGGTAACCATGTGAGCATCAACAGCGTGCAGAGTACATGGCATACCAATGACGAACCAGGTGGGCACTTGAACAAAGTGTAGCCCCCTCTGACATGGCTCCTTCCCCTGGCCCCCCACCCCTCAGGACACACCTGCCTGCGGTCCAGGTGGAGCAGCTGATAGACGCTGAGCCGATGCTGCTGAAGGCAGACATGCCGGGCGTGCTGCAGAATGCCAGGCGCCTGCTGCCAAACGCAGACCCAGTGGGCATTATTGTCTCACACCCACATGTGAGTGGGTACAGGGAGCAATGGGGTGAGCCCTGCTAGGTAGGGTACCTCACGGTCTGTAGGGCGCCACAAAGGCGTAAAGGACCCTTGCTGCTGGTGGTCAGAGGTGCTGGTTGAGAGCGCACCTGCTGGGGACTGGTGGTGGTTAGGGGGGTTACTGAGTGGCGGGGCGAGGAGGGACTTGCAGGCCCCAATGCGAGCTGCGGTCCTCCTCGCTACAATGAAACGTGAACCCCTGTCATCACACACCTGCACGCAGATGGTGCTGGACATGGCGAGTGCAGGCATGCTGTCGGCGCTTGATGTGGAGGGCGTCCCCCCCAAGCCGAGCAGCTGATGTGCTGCAACAACAGCAGCGTGTGCTTCGCCAGAGTGATGATGGAGGGGTGTGGAGCTGAGGGCTCCTCCCAACAAGGAGCATACTTTGTTTGAGGCTGTGTTTTATGCTGCCGAAGCTTAGCTCCATCGTGAGCAACATTACCTGTGTTCGCTCGATTCCAAGGGAAGCAATTGCTTCCTGCCCTTCGTTTGGCCTTGATTAATGCTCTTTGCAAACACGTGACATGCAGTATCTAGTAAGTTTGCACGTGAACTGCAGGAGCATAAGTTATGGACTGCATGGAGTTGATTGGGCCTGTTGACGAAAATTGGGCTTTTACCCAATCCACACCTGCAACAGGGAGCTGCTCACGAGAGCCCATTGACAGGCATCAGTAGCGCCCGTCGCAGCTGCGCTCATCCATCACCTTGCAGTGGAGCTGGCAGTGGGGCCTTGTGGTGGCGTGTAGGTGTCCCTCACCTCTAGAAGCAGGTTCGGTGCCGCACTCCTGGCATGGCATCACAGCATGGCGCACAGCGATCGGTGGCACTAGCCCGGCTTCTGGCTCGGCGTCTGCAGCAGCAGCAGGCGCAAGCGAGTGGTGTTGCATGGAGCCAGCGTGTGTGTGGACCCATGGCGCAGCAGCGGCGAGCCTTTTCCACCAAGGACGGCGATGGAGACGATAACGGCAAGCAGCCTGGGCTCATGAGCACCATCTTTGGGTGAGCCAATTGGCGTGAGAAGCAGCAATTACCTTGATCGCCCGCCTCGGTGGGTAAGCTTCGGAAGGCACTCGCGTCATGTGCACCTGCACCTGCATGCATGGCCCTGCGCGCGCAGCGGCTTCCGCACCAAGGCCAAGGCCGGCGATGGCGCCAAGGGACAGGGTGCCAAGGCCGAGGAGGGCGCCGGAAACGGCGAGAATGCCCTGGTGGTGTCAGGGCCTGAACGCAAGCACCACAAGGTGGGTTGTGCAGGTGCTGTAGATGGAGAATGGCATGCAGCGCGGGCTTGGGAGCGTAGTGGCGTAGGTGGGAGGGGCAGGAGACCAGCTGGGGCTGGGTGAGGGGCCATCAGAGCAAGGTGGCAGCAGCGGCGTGGAGTGTGAAAGCTTACTGTGATTGTCACCTGCGCTGAGCACTTGAGTTTTCTTAAGAGATGAGGTGAGGGAGATGCGTTGTTAGGACGTGCTCGTGTGGTGTGAGACAGTGGCAAGTGGCACCAGGATGTACCAGCGCAGCCGCAACATGCATTGTGCACGCTCCGTTCCCCCGCTCGTTGCGTCCACACCCCCGTGGTGCAGGTGTACGTGGTTGAGCTGACGCGCAAGCCCCTGTTCCCCGGCATTTACACGCCGGTCATGGTGACCAAGAATGAGCGGCTGATCAAGGAGATCATGGAAACGAAGAAGCAGGGGTAGGTGGTGTGAAACTGATGACAGGGTAGCGCTGAATTGGGCAAGGGAGCAGGGGCCGGGTGGTGCCGGGTGATTGATAAAATCTGGGATTACAAGGGAGCAGGCTTTGATGGACTGTGCTGGAACACATGAGAGCTACGTACAGTGCGGGGTGAAAGCTCAGCGTTTGCTCTCGGGGTGAGTAGGCTGCGAGGCTTGCCTTTGTTGGCGTGTCTTGCCTTTGTTGGCCTGTCTTGCCTTTGTTGGCCTGTCTGGGTTGTGACGAGGCTTCCTGCTCGTCACAGTCACTGCACGCCAGCCTTTCAGTGCACGCTGCGTGCCTTGCTATGAGCACGCGCCAGGGACATACAAAGACCAGCCATTTTACCCCCTTGGGCCAACACCCAACTCGTCACATCATTCAACACTTCTTGGGTGCATTCTGGGGGGGGGGNACTATTCTGAAGCAGGGAGCAGTCCCAGCCTCAAGCCCTTCCCTAAAACACAAATCTGCTGCTGCTGCTGCTGCTTTTGCTGCCATAATACCCCTCGCCATTACATCACATCACTCACAGCCTGCTGCCTCCCTCCTGCCACCACCGCAGCGCTCAAGCATACGTTGGCGCCTTCCTGCGGAAGGAATCGTCCCCCAAGGACACCAAAAAGGACGCTGCCGCTGCCGCTGCTTCAACGGCGGCCTCCTCCGTCACCGCAACCTCCAACCCCACCTCGGTGCCTGAGGCGATGTCGTCCTTTGCCACCAGCCTGGCTGGGGAGGCAGGGGCGGAGGAGGTGGATGCAGCGTCAGGGCTGTACGAGATCGGAACATTCGCGCAGGTATGGACGTAGGATGTTTCGTATGCACATCCTTTAGGGGAATCAGGGAAGGCGGGTGCAAGCAATGGGAGGAAGAAGGCGGGAACGTTTGCGCAGGTATGGGCGGGATCAGGGAGGGAGGGGATGAGAGCGCGTCAAAAAGGAAGGTGAGGGGGCCAGGGGCGCACAGCAGGTGCACAGTGAGGTGGGTGCTGCAGCAGGGTTGTAAGAGCCTACAGCTTCTGCTCAACTATGTTGATCACTACTGCTGCTGCTGCTGCTGCTGCTGCTGCTGCTG
>JAWZTI010000607.1:0-24123 GCA_039880955.1 Chlamydomonas urium
CTGTGCCGGCGGACGAGGACCGCAGCGAAACTGAGGCCTACAGGTGGCGGCAGGGAGACAACAGGGCTGATGACATATCTAGGGCAAGCTGCAGGCACATATGTGTCAGGCAGCAAGCAGCTGGGATGTGTCACCTGCAGACCCTTCGGCCAGAACTGGTGACGCCCTTGAACCCTACCCTGTCTCTGTCTGTCTGTCTTCCTGTCTGTCGCACCTAGCGGCTGCCATAGCCGCTGCTGCTGGAGCCAGGCGACTTGCCGCCCCTCACTCGTGGGTCCCTGTCGCTGCCGCCGCTGCCACCGCCGCCCCGCACACGCAGTCCGTCAGCTGCACCACTGCGGTCGGGCGAGGTGGCCTGCTTGTCAGAAAGCAAAAGGATGTCGCCTTGCCAGGCCTGAGGGAAGGGTGCGAAACGCAGGCCCCAAGGTCAGCTTGCAGGTCACAGTGTGATATGGAATTGTAGGTGTTGCTGAAAGGCGGCGTGCATGTCGAAGCTACAGCTAGGCTGCAGTGGATTGACAGTGCACTCCCAAGACCCTTGATCACACACTGACCTCGCAACACTCCAACGCCGGCATCTGCACCGCACCTTGCTGCTTGACTCGGACATTGTGTGGCAACGTGTGAGCATCGGTCGCTCAGGCTGTAGGCCTAGACGCACGCTGCCAAACGCCCACGCAGCCGCAGCAGCAGGCGGCCGCCGCCGATCTGGAAGGGAGGTGCAAGAGCGGCGCACAAGTGCCGCACAGCCTCCTGTTGCGCCGGGGTGTTTGTCGTTTGCAGACAGGGCTTGGGGGAAAGAGAAGTCACTGGATGCATCTGTGTGGGACGCGGATGCCTCAGATTCAAAAGCTGACACGGCAGCTGCAGCAGGTGGCGTGGTCGCCATTGGGTAGGACGTTGCCCCTCGCAACAGGTTCAACGCGGGAAATGATGCCTGGCGCATAGCAGCAACGTGGCCTGAGAAGCGGCGGTGCAGCTGGCCGCCCTGCAACATGCATTGTGCGTGAAAGTGGGGGAGGGGGCAGCGTGGCAGGTAATTGAGCTTCACCTGCTGTGCTTCAACAAGTTAAAGCAGAGCGCCAGATGCAGCAGCTGCAGTCTGTGAGTCCATTGCACCCCTTCTGATCACAACTTGCTAGCTTTGAAACAGCAAAGTGTGTCAGCTGTGCGCTAAGTCCCCAAAAGCAGAAAGCCTTGGTGCCCATGCGCACCTTGACTCGGCCCTCAGGCTCTTGCTCAAGGCGCTGATCAGGGTTGCCGCTGAGGTCTGCCAGACCGCCTCCCAGCGCCCAGCTTGTCACACTGCCACATGACGCCTCTCCGACGCAGCCCTCACTGCCGTCGCCACTACCGCCAGTTGCCGCAGAAACGCTGCCAGCATTAACAACACACTGCTCCCCGCAGGACAGCAACCGGAGCGATGTCAGGGGTTCACTGCAGCCAGCAGCGGCCAAGTTGAACCCAGGGCTGGCTGCTAAATCATCATGTGCCGATGCTGCTTTGCTGGCTGTGATGGCCTTGATAGCGCTGGCGATGGCATCTGAGTCAATCCCAAAGGGGTATCGCACAGCAGGGGTGGTGGGACGAGAGCCACATGCCGGAGGTGTGCAGGGGCCCTCCCTGCTGCTGCTGCTACCATGGCTGGGATCCGTCTCTGCTTGCACCTCGGCGTCAGCGGTGGAGGCCACCTAGCGCATGCGGCAGTGCGTTCGGTATGTGTGCATGAGCATGGGCCACGGAGTAGGCATGCCCGCATGGGAGTTCAGGATGGGCAAGGCGCGCCATCAGTAGCAATACCCGACGTAACACCAGCAAGCAGATCAGCCATCGGTTTTTGTGGCGCTCCTGCGACACAAGAAGGTTGGGATCCAGGTAAGTTGCTTGCGACGATGCTGCGCCATCGCACCCAGCGCAGGAGCGAGCAGCGCTGGCAAATGTCTGGGCTGCCAGTGTGAAGCCCTAGTACTGTGCGCAGATGGACGCTGCAGGCTGCACGTAGCACTATCCAACCTGCAACGCGAGCTTGTCTTGCGCAACCCGCCTACTCACCTGCTGGCCGCTGGATCGCCCCCCGACAGAGAACGCTCTCAGCGCAGGCAGCTGCTGTGCCGCGTCCCTGTGATGTTGGCGTCGCTGCTATGCGCCGCACGTCGATCGGGGAGGCAGAGGGTGTGTTTAGAGCAACGGTCGAGCGCGAGCTGGCGCTCGCAGGTTGTGACCAGGCAAGGGCTGCACCCAAGTACAGCTGATGAGTCCGGTTGCTGTCAAACAGCGGCTGCAGCTCCTGATTCACATGCGGAGATGTGGACAAGTATGAAGCCTCTTTTGGCACAAATCGATTGCATAGCGCAGCGTGCCGTCGAAAGCAGGAAAAGGGTACACTCCCTACCTGCCAGCACGTAGCCACGATTGTGGAGCTGCGTGGAAGCAGCATCCCCGAGCATCAGGCACCTTAGCATGGGCAACGTCGAGTCCCTGCTAGGCCCGTTGAGCCCCTTGGCTGGGGCCATGCAAGGGACCAGGAAGGAGCCGCCAAGGGTGGTGCTGGTGCCGCCCATGTTTGAGAGGGACGTACGAGGGCGCTCCCGGTGAGGCCAATCACACAGGCAGGCTGCTCAGCACGCAGGCATCGCTCGCTGAGTGATACAGGCATTACACACACCATGTTTGTTGTCGGCGCCCTGCTTCGCCATGGCCTGTGCATATCAGGGTATGCCAGCCTGCACCAGCACGCACCTCACACACCTGGCAGCTTCCTCTTCCTTCAGTGTTTCCTCTCATGCCTCCGTACCCCTCCCCAACCGATCTCTCACACCCACAAGACGCTGTGCTGCCCTTGGCGCCTCATTCAGGCACCTTTCTCGCGTGCTCTGCCTCAGAACTCGCCTGCCTTGTGCTTCCCCACCACTACCTCAGCAGCGAACCGTGCCACCCTCAAACTCCACTGCTGCTGCGCCTCCACACTTCCCCGCCCGTCGCCTCGCCCGCAGCATGGCGAAGAATGCATACGACACCCTTTTCAGTAAACGCAACATGCGGTGGCTGTTCAATGACTACATGGGGGCGCTGGGGCCTCGAGCCACCTTGTACATGACACCCCCTGCTGATGAGAGCCTGAGTGTCAGGGCCAAGATTGGACTGGTTACGAGTGAGTCTTGTGTGGGGCACGGGGCGGGCAGGCTCCCGCAGTCCTAGCACAAGGACAGTCCCTGATATTGTAGTGCTGGTTGTCACCAGTGTTGGCCATTGTCCCTGATAGAGATGGTGCGCGCACAGTGCTCCTGGCGGGTAGTTAGCCCGCTGCTCGCTGCTTATGTGCATCTCTGTGGCAACACTGCACCGCACACTTCTGCATCCTGTGTTTGGTCTTTTAGGGGTTATTTTTGGAGTGCTTGAAGCAGTGCGTAGTCCTTTGTAAGTGTGACGCCTCTCTCACACCCTTGGTCACACACTTGCTCACACAATCGCAGGCTCCATGACGCTGCGCTACCAGCCGCTGGGACCCGATCAGCCACATGCCTTCTTCGAGGTCAAGGCCAAGCCGGAGGTAAGAGGATGGGGTAGAGTCGGGGCGGTCCTTCGTTTGAGACGTTCCGCGCCCAGGCAAAGACTTGGAGCAGCTTTTGGTGTTGGACAGCAGGGATTATCATGGACGCGCCCTTGCGGCGGCAGCCTCACTACAACGGCTTGGGTCGCTCTCAGCAAATGAGCTTTGCTCAGGAAAGGCAAGGCATGCAAGGTTGCTGCCTGTTGGCACACAGCGACAATGCCGGCACCATACAACAAAGACAACTTGAACTGGAACCTTTTGTACCTTCGTGTGCGCTACTCAGGGCTCTGGGCCGCCCCAGCCTTGACGGCCATGCCTGCCTGGTGCTGATAGACCGTTCTGACCACTCCCTGTTGCCGGACCCTTCCCATCTCACCTGTACAGGGCCTTGGGCCAACCCAATTGGGACGCCAACGTCTGCTTCATACCTTCTCCAACCACTGAGTCCACTTAGCACTCCTCATTCCCTGACCCCTCCCGTCTCACCTCTAGGGCTTTGGGCCGCCCCAAGTCGACGCCCGTGCCTGCTTCTTTGACCCCGAGTCAGGCTGGGGCGCCTTTGCCGTCGCCCCCCTGGCACATGGCAGCAAGACGCACTCGCCAACGGTGAGGTGCGGTGCAATGGCGCTTTGCACAGGCAACGCTACAGGCAGGCGGTACAGGGCTTGTGGGGTCTACAAGGCAAAAGGTTTGGTGAGGAACATGGCGGTCAGAGATTCTCCTGCGGTCATTCTTTGCTGTTCCTCCTGGGTGTTGCACGAAGTGGGGGCGGAGCATGCCGTGCACTCAATGCACTCAACGCAGGCGCCGCGCAGGCTGCAGCCAGCCGCCTGCGTCTTGCAGCCACCCAGCGTCGTTGTAATCCCTCATGGTGTCTCGCCGATTGCAACACTGCCGTCATAATTGTGCTCGTCAGCCATGCCGCTGGCCAATCCATGCCGCCCGCCGCCTGCACCGTTTGTTGTGTTTGCCAGGTGGGCGTCCGCTACAGCTCGCCGATCTTCACCGCCGGCGCCGCCTTTGCACCCGCCCCAGCGCCCGGCGCGATCACGTCCGCCTGGCTCGTGTCTCGCCTCAAGGGCGTGACTTTCGGCTACAAGCTGCTTCCCGACGCGCCCGGCCTGAGCCTCGGCGCGGTGTCGCCGGGGTCCGGGCAGTTAGGGGAGACTCTGCAGCGGGGCCAGCAGTGGCTGCTAAACAACGGCAGCCTGGCGGTGGCTTACACGCCGCCTGCCGGAGCCGCTGGGGGGGCGGCAGGTGGGTCGCAACGCTGCTGCCTTGCCCGACGTAAGGGTAGAGGATACTGAGATGGTTGCTTTTGCAACCACAAGGGCACCGTCATCAAATCAGTGCACGTGCGGTGCCAAGTGTTGCGCGGGGCGGGGCAATACAGGAACGTGCATGCTGATTGGAGCACAAATAGGCGCTTAGGCGCACACCTTCAAGCCCTGTGCGCCCCTTTTATGCTGCTTCCCCCCACAACAGGGCGCAACAGCTTCACTGCCTGCCTGGAGCTGGTGCGCGGTGCGGCGCTGGTGACCTCTTTCCACCAGCACCTGGCCATCACGCGACAGGTGCGGCTCAAACAGGCTTATCAACCAGGTTATGAATGCTGGGTGCAATCCTGCTTACCTTGGTATGAAGAGGAGGTGAATGCGGGTCACTGTTTTGTTGATGTGCCATTGCCCTCTGCATGCCCCAGGTGCTGAACCCCCTCGAAAAGGATGACGTGGTGGGCATCACCAACTACGTGGACCTGGGCATCAAGGTGTGGGGCAAGCGTGCGTTCACACATTTCACATGAACACCAGACAGCTGCCAGGCCCAGTTGGGCGCATCGTGAAGTGATATTATGTTCATGCTGCAACGCGCCAAAGGTACACAGATGCAGGTGCATACAGGCACAGGGTTTCAAGAACCTCTGGGGTTGAAGGGTAGGGGTTCAAACTAGGACTAAAATTGGGTATGGGGGAGCATGGAGGTGGGTTGGTGGAGTTGGCCATGCTGCCACGCATAGGGCGCCGCAAGACAAAGGAAGGTTCACCTTCAGTGTTGGTCCCTCCCTTCCCTCCCGCCAGAATTGGAGGCTTGTTGTAATTCCCTTGGTCTGCCCTGCCCCCTGCCCGCTGCCTGCCCGGATGACAGCTGGTCGCGCCCCTCAGCGCCTCCGTTGATTCGGCCACCGTCGTGCCCTTGGACGTTCTGTCGTCCTCCGCAGTGGAGGCCCGTCCTTCGACTGCGGCGCCGCTTCCCGAGGGCTTGGAACCCGGCTTGAACTTTGCGGTGTCGTGGCAGGTGAGGGGGTGGGAGATTGTATCATGTCATATCAAAACCTCGTTTCTTTGATACGAGGGTGTAAGATGGGGAGAGAGCGCTGTGTTTTTCAGCACGTGGAGGAGTGAGAGAGTGACGGAGAGTGGATAGAGGGAGGACACACAAAGGCAGCCCCGTCATTTGTTGGCAGAGAGCATACAGTGTATTGCATACCTTCTGAGCCTGCTTTTGCTTGGCTGCTCGGTGTAGAACAGCAGTCTTGTCCTGCACAGTCGGGCGCCGGTCCCCCCGTGCTTGGCGATTATCAATACATGAAGCAGGGCATTCAAAGCAGTAGGCCTGCCTAGCCTTGTCATCGTGTGCGTGATTTTCCTGCCCTGCCGCCCCGCACTCAAAACCAGCAATCCTGCTTCCTGACCCTGCCTCTCCCTGCTGCCATCTCATACCCAAGGCAAACAAGAACTGGATGGTCAAGGCCAGAGTAGGCAGCGCCAGTGCTGCAGCGGCCATCGGCATCCGCGCCTGGTTCCACCCTTCGTTCCTGATGTTTGGCAGCGTGCAGTACAACTACGCAGGCTGGGACGGTACAAGTGGTGGCAGTTACGGAGCCGCCCCGTCCTGGACGCGTGTGGGAGACCTGCCGCTGCGATGGGGCCTGGTGCTGCAGATCGAGAACTTTGGGGCGATTCGCTACGAGCGAGGCAGCCAGGTGGGTGGCCAGTCCAAGCGTTATCCAGTCCTATCATTTGGTGTTCTATGGTCTCCACCTACTCCACTTCAGTATGCATATGGTCTCTGCTCTATCCGAGTACACCGCCAGGGCTGTTGCAGGCGCTGTTGATTTGGGGAGGATGGGGAAGAGAGGGAGGCTGGTGCAACAGATTGGCAACTGTAGAGCCTTGCTGCGGCCTTTGTCCTGACCACACCCCTGAAAACGCTGCCAAACACTCTCCTCTGTACCTCCTGCCTTGAGCAGGGGCGTCGGGCCGTGCGCTGCTGCAACGCTGCTCAGACTCTGACACTGCCTTTGTCATGCCCCCATCCCTGACCGCTGTTGCATGCATTCTTTCCCACCCGGCCTGCACAGGAGCGGCGGGGGCGTGCGCTGCTGCAGCGGCACGAAGCCTCAGACATGGACGTCAGCAACGCAAAGGGCATGGGCCGCTGGGTGGTCAAGCAGGCAGGGGTGCAGGACTACAACACACCTGTGCCGGAGACTGACACGACGGCAGAGTTCTTGTAACCAGTGTTCACGTGGTTTGAGAGATAAGCAAGGGGAAACAGCTTGCCACACTCGCTCAGGCCGACAGCGCACACATCACTCACTGTTGCAGCAGCAGGCACACACAACACAGAACCCTAATTCAAAGTGAAGAGGCCCTGCCACCTCCATCCCCCCCCTGAGAGCTGCGCAGCGCCTGCAGCAGAATGTCTAGCTCTGCATGTACTGCCGGCGGGGCGGCACCCGGTGCCCTGACAGCCCGCAACACCCTCCGCAGGCGCTGCCGCAACTCCGCCCAGCCCACAGCAGCTGCGCTGTGCTGTGAGGCTGCTGCGTGCTGAGAGGCTGTGCTGTGCTGAGAGGCTGCACTGCTACCACCTGGGTGCTGAGAGGCTGTGCTATGCTGCGTGCCTGCCCTGTGCTGAGAGACTGCACTGGTATCTGCTGAGGAGGCATCTGAATCCTTGGCTGCTGCCACAGCATGCTGCAACCCTGCCACACCTTCTGCAGTAGCGCTGTGACTCACAGGGTCTTGGACGCCTGGTGGAGAGTGACTGCTGTCAGCTGGCGAATGATAATTACTCGACAATGACTGCTTATGACCTGTAGATGACAGGCTGTCATCTGGGTTTAACTGGCTAAGACCTTTGGCTGGCGCTTCCACCACTGGCGTTGGCGCGTCTGACAAACTTGCTGTGGACGAGGCAGGGGATGCATCGCAGCTCTGGGCTGGGCTGCTGCCTGGAGAGACATCACGCAACTGCCCTGCATCTAGGTCTGTCGCTCCCTGCCCCTCCTGCTGCTGCCCCTGCCGCCCCTCCTCTTCCCGCGCCTCCAGCTGCCGCCCCTGCTGCTGCCCCTGCTGCCATTCCCGCTGCTGCGCATCATCCGCCTGCTCAGCCCGCTGCTCCGCCTGCTGCTGCTCTCGCTCCTGCTCCAGCAGCTCTGCCCCAGATCCACCCAAGAGGTCTGACACCGCCGCGGACGCCCCGGGCACCCAGTCACCTCCAAGCCTCGACCCACCATCATCCCAACCTTCTGATGAGTCCACTGCCGCTGCCGCTGCCTGTGCCGCCGTCGCTGCCCCCGTGGCCGCCACCTCTGCCGTCAGCGCCGTTGCCGCTGCCGCTGTTTCCGCCGTCGCTGCTACTGCTGCTGCTGCTGCAGAGGCGGTCACGTTGCTGAGAGCTGTTTCTTCTGAAATAGTGGTTGGCGGCAGCAGCAGCGGCCGCGGCTGCAGGGGAGGCGAGGGCACTCCCCCCTCCACTGAGGAGGCAGTGGGAGGCAGCAGCAACGGCTGCGGCTTCGGGGCAGGCGCGGGTAAAGCGCCTGGCACAGGCGGCTGCAGTCCAGGCGATACCTGGACATCGTCCAAGCTTGAGAGTGAGACAGAGTCGAAGGATGACAGGCTTCCTACACAGCAAATGCAGTTGGAAAGGTGGAGGTGGGGTACAGCGCGTTCAATGCACGCTCATAGAACCCTTCCTTGCTTGCACGCCCCCCTGGGCATCTGTTCAGACAAGTGCCTGCAGCCTCACCTCCAACCCTGTCCCCTGCGCCTGCCAGCGCCGCTGCCAGCTCCTCCAGCTCACACTGCAAGTAGCCTGTGGGCATGCAAGGCGTTTGTGACACGAGGCATCAGGCAATGAGGAAGTTCATGAGCTGTATGCAATAGGAAGCAGGAAAGTTGAGAAACAAAGCGTGCGTCTTGCAGGCCATCACAGAACAATACCAACAGAGAGGGCAACACACGGCAGCCAAACAATTTCATGCCATGACCATACAACCCAGCCAGCCAAAGCCCCACAGTTCACATCCGAATCCTAGTCCCTGACCCCTCCACCTACCTATCACCTCCTCCAGCTTTGCAGCAAGCTGCTGGTTGTCGTGCGCGCGTGCCATCGTCACGGCCAGCGTGCCTTGCACCTGCGCCTTAGTCTGCGTGCACGGCCACAGCAGTGCGCGGATGGACAACCCTTTCATAGGGTTGATAAGCACAAGGTTTGGTGCCTGGTACACCACCACCACCATGGCACCCCATTCGCAAGCGAGGTAGCCAACATGTAAACTTCAACCGTCACAACTGTCCCCTGCAACGTCGTGCTGCTGCCCATCCCCCTCAAACTTCTCCCCCTCTCTCCCTCGCACCCGCTTCTTCATCCGATGCCTGCAGCATCTTGCATGCGTCGTCCCCAGTCCCACCCTCTCCCTTTCCCTCCTCTCACACCTGCAACGTCTTGCGTGCCGCTGCCTCGTCCCCAGCTGCCACACGCTCTGCAGCGTATTGTGTGAGGCCTTGAATGCGGTTCAGCAGCCTCTGACTGCGCTTGCCGCACACCCGCGCTACGCAGCAGGCAGGTGGGGGTAGTGTAAATAGTCAAGAGGGGCAGCGCAGACACTACATGTTGTTTTCCTGGTGCAGCACCTGATGACTGCCAAGCAACAGAGCAGGGGTGGCTGGCTAGATGCGCAGGTTGCGAGCCACTGCTTGTGACATCACAGAAAGGGAGCAGGATGAGTGTTGCAGTGTTTCCACGCAGGAGACACACCTTGGGTAGCCCTACTCATACCCAAAACTCATGACCCCTATTCCCCTCCGCACCCAAAGCTACAGATGCATCCCGCTCCTGCTCAAACTCCCGAAGCCGCTGCCGCAGGTACGCCAGCTGCGATCTCCTGCTGCACCTGCCCTGGCCAGTGGGTTGGGCTGGCGAGGTGGTGATGCTGCCGGTACGGGCCGCAGCAGCTTTCAGCCTGCAGCAGGGTTGCAAGCTGCTCTTGGCTGCGGTGGGGCACAAACACGGCTGACATGCTCCTGTGTGCAGTCTGCCTGCATGGGGATGGGGTTTGCTGGGAGGAGTGAGGCCGGGCCATGCTGGAAACTCCCAGGCAGGCAGGGTTAGGAACTACCTTGCTCACCATGCCGGGCACAGAGATGACCAGGCGAGTAACGGCACATCGCAAGCATCCTACTCAGCTGAACTGTGCCAGCTCGCGCAAACTCGCGCAAACTCACGGCCTGGCTGAAGGTGTGGGTGAAGGTATGAGGTCTGCACAGGATCCTCACTCGCTGTGCGCGCACCTGCCTGCAAATTAAACAGACTCGCAGCCGCATGTCGCTTCATATGAGCTGTGCAGGACGGAAGGGCGGGCATGTGAACAACCCGTGCGCTACCTGTTCTCCTGTTGTTGCATGGCTGTTTTGACTGAGCTTGACCATGAGCAGCGCTGGTGCGCTGGAGCAGCTGCTGCGGCGCATTCTGCCGCCAGAAATCGACGCGCAGGATGCAGCTGTCGGTGCGCAGCAGGTTGACAGCGGGCATCGTGGCACCTCAGCTGCTGCACAAGCATGCCAACCCACCGACCAACGTCGGGCCAGGTCAGTCAGCCCAGCTGTGACCAGGTAGGCTGCACTACGTATGTGTGCCGCACTGGCAGCACCCACAGCTGGCAGCAGGCGTTCACAAGGGTGCTCACCAGGAGCTACGCTTGCTAACATTATCCTTCGCCCATGCCTTGGTGCACGCTTATGTGCCATCTAAGTGATCACATATACATCAAGGTCCCCTGCTCCCCTCCCCTGCTTGCATGGCAGGGCGCGGCCCGCCAGCCCAAGCCGCCCAGCCTCCAGCAGCAGCTTGCGCAAGGCCCGGCCCACACCCTCAACCTCACCAGCCATCTCAAACACACCAGGCAGCTCTGCGACCTCAAGCGCAGCGGTGGCGTCCAGCACGGTCTCCATCCTTGACCAGCAAAGCAGGGCCAGCGGACGGGCAGCGGGTGTCGGCAGTGGGGTCGGCGCCACCGCAAGCCTGAGCATCCACGACGCTGGTGCCAGCGCAGGCTACGGATCCAGAGCGGGTCTGAGCACCAGCGTTGGCGCAGGTGCAGGCGCAAGGCCAGGATCGGCTCAGCGGCAGCGCGATGTGAGGTCTGCTTCAGCACACAAGCGCCGGGCGTGCAGTCCTGTGTGTGAGTGGCTTTTGGGATGGGGCGCTGGTTTGGGAGTGCGAGGGGCTTGTTCAAGACAGCTGCAACCTGGTTAGAACGGGGATGAGGTTGGGGGCGCAAGTTACAGGGAAGGAGTAATTGCGGATGGGGTGGGCTTGGAATGAAGATGAGCAGAGATGGTCGTTTCGAAGGGACTGCTGGGACTTGGAAAGGAGGAGCGACTGCGGTGGCTGAAAAGGAAGTGTTCAGCAGGGATGTAAGCGACCTTGGCATGAGGTACTTGGAAGGTCCTGAGATGGAGAGGGGCACACCGTTGGCGGTAGGGTGTACGGTCGAGGTTGCAACGGGCTTAGCATCAGGAAAGTCGGTGCACTTGGGCCTGCTTGGCAGTGCTGTGCCTCCACATTGTCGGATGTGCCCGCCCCCCCCCCTGCCTGCCCCTTATTATTTCTGGCTGTCACTGCAGGGCGTCCCGGGACAGCGGATGCAAACCTTGCGGGCACAGCGGTGCAGGCAAGTGCCGACTCGTGGGCGTGACGTTGGGAGCAAGGGGTGGAGGGTATGGGTGTGGCGCAACAGTGTGAAGCCTTGGCGCAGAGCCATGCCACGCACGTGCAGCCAAGGGGTACCTGCTGGCAGAAAGGCCCCTGCAGCATTTCTGGCTAGGAGGCACCCACCTTCATGTGGGAAGCACCTGCACTGCACACCCCAAGCCGCTGGCTATAGCCAAGGCAATGTAAATGATTCGACTAACGAGCCCTTGCGCTGCGAAGCTGCAGGACATTCACCTCACGAACCCTTGTGCTGTAACTAGTTGAGGGTGCTTGTCTGACGGATCCTTCCCTGCTGCTCGCGCCTCACAGCTGCAGGACTTTCGCCTCACGCCCTCACCCCAGCCAGCGCGCCCTGCCAGCAGCACGAGCGTGGCACGCCACACCAGCACCACCATCACCGCCACCGCCGCCGTCACCGCCACCGCCGCCTCTTCAGCACAGCGGGACATGAGCGACACAAACGATGCCACATCGGCGTTGGCATCAAGGGGCCGAGGAGCAGGGACAGTCAGCAGCGGCAGCGGCTCGTGCCCATCCCCTCGCTCTGCCTGGGGTGCATGGGGTCCTCCCCCAGGCGCCTCACAGCTGGTGCCCCAGCGCTCACCCAGGGCGCTGTGGAGGCCGGGGCTGCCAATCCCTGGCCCCGCCGCAGGATCGCCAGCCGCGGGCGGGGGCGGCCCACAGGTCCGCAGGACAGCATCGGCAGGAGGGGTTGTGGCTGGTAGGGCGGCGTCGGCGCTCAATGCCAAGGCACTCGCAGGCTTGGGCAGCGCATCGGACGGCGGAGCAGCGGGCGGGGCGGCGAGCGGGGCGGGGGTCGGAGCGGTCGGCGGTGCAGGCAGCCAGACGCAGGCGCATGATGCAAAGGGCCTGGCGCCCTCTCCGGCAAAGTCGTCGGCGTCCAGTGCGAGGGCGGCTGCGCTGTTGGCGCTCAAGCGGCGCCCCCGCTCTCAGCCCCGGTCCGGCGGCTCCGCACCCGGTCACGCTGCAGGGCCCTCACCAAGTGCAGGGGCCGCAGGCTCAGGTGCGGCAGGTGGCGGCGGCAGCGGCAGGGGCTCCTATGCAAGCGCGAGTGCAGGGGCGCGTGCGGCAGCGCTAGCATCGCCGACGACTACGGGGGCGGCTGCGGCGCGGGCCAGGGGCGGCAGCCTGGGTGGCTTCAGCAGGGCAGACCTGGATCACCATGAACGTCAAGACCTCAATCTCGAAGCCCATGCGGCGTCTGCAGGTGCTGCTACTGCTGCTGCAGGGGCAGGGGCAGGGCCAGGGTCACGGGCAGCTGCTGCTGCTATTGGTGGTGGTGGTTCTGCTGCGCCTCCCAGTGCTCCCGGGGCAACTAGTGGCACGGCCACGGCCACAGCACAGACTGGAGCTGGTAGCAGCCAAAAGGGTCTTGAGGCTCACACGGCTTCAAGTGGCACGTCCACAGCCACAGCACAGCCTGAAGCTTTCAATGGCCAACAGGACCTTGAGGCCCACAGGGCTGCAAGTGGCACAGTTGCAGCGGAGTCGCTGGTACCAAGCACGGCAGCTGGTACTGAGCCGTTGTCAGCAGCTGGGCCACGGCCGGGAGGAGGGAAAGGGACAGGGCTGAGCCGGCCGGGTGGGCTAGTGCAGGGTGCCACGGCGGGGTATGCTAGGCTGCGTGGCCAGGGGCAACCGCCTGACGCTGCGGCTGCTGTGGGTAGCGACGGCAGCGACGGCAGGGGTGTCAGCCCTGGCGTTGGCCAAAGGGAGCAGGATTGCGCCTCGCGTTCAGGGCGGCAGCCAGCGGTGTTGGGGCAGGAGCATGGCAGTGGCGCATGTGGGGAGCGGGCGCAGGGCGGGGGTGCTGCTGTGGGGCTCCCAGGGAGCCATAGCCAGCCGCAACAGCAGCAGCAGCAGCAACGCAATGAGCAGCACCAGAAACGATTGCAGCAGCAGCAGTTGCGGCAGCAGCAGCAGCAGCAGCAGGGTGCTGCAACGGCGTCTCACGCAGACCCTTGGGCAACAGCCAAGGATGATAGCCTTGTTGCGTCAATGGGTGGCAGGCATCCGCAGGGGCAGCAGCGCAATCCGCCTGCGCCCACCGGATCGGATTCCCCCTTGGGGCTGGGTTCGAAGTCGGTGTCAGGATCAGCAGTCCTCCTGGGATCCAGTGCAGGATCAGCAGGAGCGGGCGGCCTGGAGGGCATGACCCTGACAGCTGCAGACAGGCTGGTCGGCGGTGCCAGGCGCAGGTCCAGCAGCCCGGATGCAGGGCAGGTGCAGGCACCCAATACAACTGCATCGATTTTAAATTCGAATTTATATGCACCGTTTGGGTTTGGGCAGGGCCATGGTGAGGCTGGCGGGAGCGGCGGCGGCGCAACGGGGGGCCAGCGGGTGCACTCTCAACAAGGGCACTACAGCGATGGGGGCGGTGCGGTATCTGCGGTACAGGCAGCATGGCCGTTCGACCGCTCCCTGGACGTCAGCATCGGGGGCAGCGTCCAAGCTCGGCTGCCGGCGGAGAGTCAACGGGAAGGGGGAGGCAGGGGCATGTTCACCTTTGCTGCTGCTGCTGCTGCTGCTGCTCAGGCTTTGTCAGCGGGGTCGAGTGCGGAGCGGGATGCGATGCTTCAGGGGGCAGAGGCAGAGCTGGAGAGGCTGCGAGAGGTGCATGCTTCGCTGCTGTCCCAAGTGAGTGGCTGTGATGACAGAGCAGAGGTGGTGGGTCAGTTGCGTTGGCCTTCTTTGCGACGGCTGACTGCGGTTGCTTTCTGCCAATCGCGCTGCTCTCTTTTTACTGTCCCGCTCGCTTCGTACAACCCTGCTCCCTACTCACAACCATGCTCCCTGCTCACAACCCTGCGTCTCGCTTGCTGCCCTGCTGCTTGCTTACCGTCTTTTCTGCCTGCTGCTGCTGCATGCAGCACCATGAGCTCAAGGCCCTGGCCATAGAGCAGCGCTCCCAGTGGGAGTTTGAGCTTCTGGAGGCGCGACAGGTAGGTATGGGGTGAAGGGTGATCGGTGGAGGGGCGTAATCGGTGGAAGGGGGCGATTGGTGGAGGGGGGTGATGAGTGGAAGGGGGCACAGGCGGGTGGCGCTGGCACATCGCAACAGCCTTAGTGCCACGCTGGAAGCAGTTGCAGCTGCTGGGGTAGTTGTTTAGGGTGTACGGTGCTACGGGGGTTTAGGGTTTGGACGATCCTTGTTGTCTCTTACTATCTGTTACCCACGTTGCGTGTAGTGTTGGTGCATACCTGCTGAGCCTGATTGCGTATGGCTGCTTGCGGCGGTCAAGCAGACTCTTTCCGCACGGTTGAGCATCGGCCTTCCCATGCTTGAGGCATACAAATGGGTGTGGAGCGTCAGCAATGTTAGGGCTGTGCGCCATGACCCCTGTGCATCTGCAGGCAGCGAGCACACTGGCAGAGCGTTGCAGGGCGACAGAAGCAGCAGCAGCACAAGCAGGCGTGCAAGAGGCTGAGCTCAAGGCACAGGTGTGTTGCAGTGATGCAGGCAAGGGCAGAGGAGAGGAGAAGGCAGGTGTGAGGGCAGGGAAAAGGAGGACAGAGTTAAGGGGAGAGGGAAGGCAAAGAGGAGGAAGGGGAGGTGAAAGTGAGGGCAAACAGCTTGTGGCACACGGGCGAATGGGGCTGCGATATTGACCAGCACAGTCAGGCTGCGCAAGGCGCTGAACCCAGGCCAGGGGGGCGCTGCTGGTGTCTTGCAGCTTCTTAGTTTTCACAAACCCACGCCCACACTTTCCCACACCCCGTCCCACACCTTTGTGTGGCGCAGCTGGCCAACCTGGTGGTGCAGCATGACATGGCAGTAACCCTGGCGGTCCGCGTGCACCACGACAACAAGGGGCTCCAGGCTGGCCTGCGGGAGGCGCAGGCTAGGGCGGAGGAGGCTGAGGCACGGCAGCAGGCAGCGCAGGCAAGGGCGCAGAGCGCGGAGCGAAGGGCCGTGGAGGCAGACAGGAGGGCGGCCGCTGCGGAGTCTAGGGCTGCTGCGGCGCTATCCAGGTGGGCAGGGCTGGCATGTGGGGGAGGGGCGATGCTGGGGGATTCCCCATCGCAAGTATGGAGCTCCACACAAGTGCCACACATGAAGTGTGGCTGCGGCATCATTGCAGAGGGCTTGCGGCTGCCACTGTCGGCGTTGCTGCCAGCACCGTTGCGCAGCATCTGCTTTTGTGGCATTACTCGCACTCGCACTGGTTGTCGCTAGAGTAGCTAGAGGCCAGTCAGTGCCACCCTGCTGTCGATCTGGCTGCTGCTGATCCTGCTGACACACGCCCAGTCATATGCCGCAAAAGCAACACCAATGGCAAATAAGATACCAACAGCGGAAGCAGGCTCAGCAAACGTGCGCCATTGTCAGTCTCTCCTGGTGATGCTTTGTCGCTGGTGCTGCTGCTGCTTCAGGGCTGAGGTGCTGCAGGCGCGACTGGGGGCGGGAGGGGCTGGGGCTCTGGCGCGCGACTCCACAGAGGCCTACTTCAGCGGCGGCGGCGGAAGTGCAGGCGGCGGTTGGGGTGTGGGGGCCGGTGGCGAGGGCGGCACCGGCAGTGGTGGTGCGGCAGGAGGCAGTCATTCAACACATGGTGCAGGAGTTGTCGGTGCTGCAGGGGCGAACGCAGCGGTACTGGGGGCGGCTGCTTCCGCAGGCATTGCCGGCATGAATGCTGCCGGTAAAAGTGTGGGGGCGGGGGCGGTGCAGGCGGCGGGGACGGACGGCGTGGCGACAGCGGCACTCAGGGCTCGCAACCGGGGCTTGGAGAGGGTCGTAGCAGCAGAGCGGCAAGCAAAGGACAAGGCTGAGCGCGAGGTGAGGGTGCAGGGCTCAAAGCGTCAGGGCATCAGGGAAAGGCCAAGGATGAATAACAGACCTGAGTGTGAGACAGTGAAGTGTGTCAGGGTGTATGGGGTAGGCCTTGCATGAAGGGCCGGTCTCAGCAGGGTGCGAGAGGGCGCAAGCGTTGACGTGGCTGTTGCAAGGGGTCAGCCAAGGTCAGCGAGCAAGGCTCAACGTCGGGTGTGGAGAGCAGGCAGCTGTGTAGCAGGCAATGGTGTTTTTGTTGCCATACTGACGGTGGGGCTGCCATGCCTTGTGTGATTTGCGGCAGGCCGCTGTGCTGCGCGAGGAGGTGCGTGTACTGCTGGCCGCGGTACAGCGGGACGAGGCGCTGAGCTACGTGCTTGCCAGCAGCAACGCTGATCACACGGGGCCGCGCCAGCAGCGGCGCAGCATCAGTGCGGAGCACCACGGTGGTAGGCAGGGCCAGAGTGGACGACATGACCAGCAGAGTGAAGGATGGCATCGGGATGTGCAGAGCCAGGGTGGGGCGGTGCAGCATACTGTGCCGATTCAACGCGGCGACGGTGTTGGTGATGAGAAGGGCGACAGGGGGAGCAGTCCGTTTGGTTCCGATGGGGGTGCCCAGGAGGGTGGGAAAGGAGTGCGCCCATCGCAGCTGCGAGGGCCAGTGGGCAGGTCACGGACGCCTGAGGGAGCGCAGGGGCGGCATGCACAGGCCTCTCCACATGGGATCAGGGGTGGCAGGGTCACTGCAACAGGAGGTGCAACAGGGGGTGCAACAGGGGCATTGCAACAGGGGCCCGGGGCCAAGATGGCAGATGGGCAGTCAGCTCCTCACAACCGCTTTGCCAGTCCATCTCCCGATCCGGTGGGCAGGGGCAGGGCTGCGGCAGCTGCCGGCCAGGTTCCTCAGGGCAGGGGCCCAGGGTTTGGGCTGGGCGCGGGAGACCGGCGGACCTCTAAGAGCCCGTATCTGACAAAGGGTACAGCCCATACAGCCACTGGCAGCAGTACTGCAGTACAAGGGGCCGGCGCGAGGGGCGTGGCAAGGTCACCTCATGGGGCTGCGCCCGCGTCCCGCTCGCCGTCCCGCCGTCCAGTGCTGCTGCTGCTGCCGGTACCGCCGCATGCAGCGACGGCGGCAGCGGCAGGGAAGGTGCAGCGGACAGCGCCTCAAAGCGGACAGCAGCCATTGCAGCCCTCAAGGGGCAGGCAGATTGGGGTTTGGGGTACAGGGCCAGAGGGGCGGGACGAGCAGGACGGCGTTGCGTACCGGCTGGGAGCGGTACCCGGGGCGGCGGGGGAGCTGGTGGGAAGGTACGGGCATGATGACACGCTCAGCAGCTCTAGAGCGCCCAGCCCAGACGTGAGGATGCAGTCACGCCTCCAGCGAGGCTGGGATCAGCATCCAGAGCATCAGGGGAGTCTTCGGCGGATCTTGCAGGAATCTGATGGTCAGCCTGGGACAGAGTGGTCTCACCGAGACGAGGTGCGCCTGGGCAGCGCATCTTTGCTGAGAGATGGAGCAGAAGGAGGTCACCGTCACCAAGACCAGATAGTGTCTCCAGAAGGTATGGTTACTGAATCTGGGTGGACGGAGGGTGTGACCCCAGATGGGCGCCTTGGGAGTGCAGCTGGCAGAGGGATGTGGCAGGAAGCGATGGCAGGAGCACTGAGCCCTGCCTCTGCACCGCTGAGGTCTGCCAGGACAGCCAGCCCAGCCGTTGAGGGTGATGCGGGGGGCCTTGCGCTGCCTGCAGCACTGCCTGGTGATCACCTCAGGTCGCCTCTTCAAGCCTCCCCCGGCACGGAAAGCGCTTCGTTTCAGGATGCTGGCCGGTTGGCGGCGCAGCATACTGTGTACCAGATAGGTCTGGACAGCGTCACCAGTGCTGCACCTCCTGCTGCAATTCAAGCAGACAATGAGTTGCTGGCCGATGGCGTATCTGCAGTGGCAGGTGTGGAGGCAGGGGCAGCAGCGCCGCTGTCTCCAGGTGTGGCAGGCATGCAGATACAGCCGTTGCATGAGCAGCAGCAGCAGCAACGGTGGCAGCAGCATCAGGCACAGCAGCAGACGCAGCAGCAACAACAACAGCGGCGGCAGCAGCCGGAAGCAGGGCAGGGGCAGCACTTCAGTGCACATCTCCATTCCGTTAGTGTCAGCATCACATCGCTGGCTGTACATCAGCAGCAGCATTCGCCAACCTCCTCTGCTCCTTCTGCCTCCCCTTCCCATTGTCCTGCTCTGGCTCCCGCAACTTCGTCGCATGCTCACCAAACTCCAGTGAACGCTGCAGAGCCCCACACCTCCCACACTTTCCACACCCCATGGCCACCGGAGGAAGTGGAGAGCAGCTTTGACATGCGCATGGCCTCCCCCTACAAGGGCCATGCAGCACAGACAGAGGCGCATGCAGGGACGTACCCATGGCGGGGAGCCCCTGGGGCATCCCATGCAGCGGCTGTCGGGGCCGGGGCGATCAACGACACAGCCCTGATGGAAGGGGCCTTGCAGGGCAGTGGGGTAGGGCAGGTGGGGGCAGTGGCGCAGGGAACATCAGGGGCAAGTGGGGCATCGAGCGCTTTAACAACAGGGGCAAATGTTGGTTCTGCTGATGCAGCGAGTGGGCCAGCTGTTGTGGCCGCTGCGGGGGCGGAAGGATCGGCAGGGGTGGATGCTGAGGAGGTTTGCGGGAGCCTGATGGAGGGGGCTAGCTGGGCATGGGTGAGAACCTCCAGCAGTCCCCCAGAGGGCCTGGCAAGGCAGCAGGCAGGTAGCGCGCTAGCAGACAACCACGTTTCGCTCCCAGGCCCGGAGGCTGCCTGGCAGCTGCCCCTGCATGATGGCAGCGGTGAGGCTTTGGGCCAGGCCGGGGGGCGAGACAGTGATGGGGGCGAGGTAGCTGCCGCGCAGGATGATTACCACGGGGACATACGGTCGCCGCCGGGACCGACTGGTCGCTGGCGGGCGGAGCCGGGGTTGAGGTTGTACCCTGTCATGCAGTCGCCGCTGTCTCCTCCGCCCTCCGCCGGGCATCAGCAGCATCAGCAGCAGCAGGCACGGCGTGTCACTTCTGGCAGCCCTATTGCAACAAGGCAGAGCCCGCGCTCTGCGGCTAGCCCAGCTGACCACCGCCACTCAACAGGTGGCCACTCGCCGCAGAGCCCTAGTTCAGCTAGTCCCACTGGTGTACGCCTTGGCTCTGTAACTCCCAGGGGATCCAAGGGATCTGGTCATGCAGATTCTTCCCGGCAGCCCTGGGCACC
Source organism: Chlamydomonas urium (assembly GCA_039880955.1). Classification (NCBI taxonomy): domain Eukaryota; kingdom Viridiplantae; phylum Chlorophyta; class Chlorophyceae; order Chlamydomonadales; family Chlamydomonadaceae; genus Chlamydomonas; species Chlamydomonas urium. The sequence continues at coordinate 19,614 of JAWZTI010000607.1, forward strand.
CCAGGTGTTGAGGGAGGAGCAGCGAGGGCAGCACGATGGACAGCAGCAGCATGCCGCTGTCGCCCCGGCAGTTGGCAGCATGAAGGATGGAAGCCCTTTGCCGTCCGGCCGAGACCACGCCATGCATTCACCACCAGCCCTTTCTCCCTCCTCACCATCGCCATCAGGCCTCTCCCCGCCGCCCCCAACTCTGTCTGATGCCGGCCACGTTGCCACTCCCCGTGCTCTCATTCGCAGTCAGGTGGAGATGGCGCAGAAAACCCTCAGCTCCCTGAGCTCCATCCTGTCCAAGTACCGAAACCGTGCGCACCAGGCTTCAGGGGACCAGCAGGACAGCAGCCGTGCAGAAGCTGGGGACGCTGATGGCCATGCTAGCCTCACTGCTCGGCATGAGCTGTCTGGCATTGCTCAGCAGGAGGTGACTGGTACAGCCCAGGAGGGGCTGACCGGTACTGCTCACCAGGGGCTGACCAGAACTGTCCAGCAGGGCCTACCCAGGAGTGGTGGGGCCATCACGTCAGGTGCTGGTGGTGGTACAGCAGGGCAGCGCGTCAGGCAAGCTCTGAGCCTTGTGTCGCCATGGGGCGCACCAGTGCAAGCCTGCAGTACCGGCAGAGCAGTTCAACAAAGCGCTCCCAGCTCTGGTGCCATCACCCAGCCTGAAGCAGATAGCGACGATACCGGACAGCAGCAGCAGCAGCAAGCGCAACCGCAGCAGCAAGCGCAACAGCAGTTAGGCAGCGTTGACTGCATTGTACTGGGTGGGGGCGGGGTTGAGGGCATGGACGCTGGAGAGACTGAAGGGCCTGAGGTTGCAGCCGAGGCTACGGGTGCGCTGACAACAGCACTGACTGCCCTTCTTGACAACGGGCTACTATTCAACCATGAGCAGTCCCAGGGCCAAGGGCAGGGAAGAAACCACGTTCACACACGCCTGGCTTCAAGTGTGGAATTGAGTGTGGGGCAGGCACAGCCCTTGGGACCTGCCAGCATGCCTAATGGTGTGGACAGATCCATCCCAGTTGGCGAGGGTGGGGGTTTAGCACATAGCCCGGCGACACCTGCAGGTACAGGAACTGCAGGTGCAGGTGTGTCCATGTCTGGGGGATGCGGCTTGGCATTCGCTTCGTCAGCGGCAGCAACACCTGTGGGCTCAACAGCAGCAGCGGGCTTGATGGAGGGGACGCCACTTAGTGCGAGGAGTGTGGCAGGGGTAAGCCCTGGTCGCGCACCTGGTGCTGGGGTTGCCCCTGGCAGTGCACGTGCAATCAAGCCGCTACAACTGAGCGATGTACTCAGACGGCGGCAAGGTCGAAGTGATGGCGTCCTCAACTCTTGACGGACCTCGTCAGATTTTGTTTTGCAGTTTACCAGGGCGTACCACGCTGGCCTGCAGTACTATATGCAGGGCCTCAGCAGCCCCCCGTAGCGCTGGGCCTCCTCCATGCCACGCCTTGGATGCCAGCGGCCGGCACTCGCACTGTGTGTGAGATCAATTGCCTTGTGTGACCAGTTGCCCCAGCAAAAGCTGGCATTTGTGCTGAGATGAAATGGCTTCGCCCTTGAGGGGGAGCCTGTGGCAACAAGCGTACCTGCATGACCATATCAGGTGTGTGGTGCATGTGTCGACTTGGAGCTTGGCAACTTGAGACCAGTGGCGGTTGGCTCATGAGTGACAGTCTGCGATGAAGTGCGCTGGCGCACAGATTAAGCAGGCCCTGCAGCTGCTGCGGCAGCAGCAAATAAAAGCAACTTTGCGCACAGCAGTGGTCGCAGCATGCTGACGCACGTTCTGGCGGCCAGCGCGTCGACGCATGTGCTCTTCGTCCTCATCGCAGGCCACACGCCCAACACGTACCTTGCTGCCACAGCGACCGAGCTGCTTCGCACGTAGGTCCCTTGCTATGAAACTTTATGCACAACCTGTGTACGCAGCGTGCTTCTTCATCTTGCCGTACAATCGATAGCACTCAGCGCTGCGTGCTTGGCGACTGCGATCGCTTTGCAAGCATGTTGGCATGACGCATGCAACGCACACAGCTGACTCACTCACTCCGATGCACCCATGCACATGCAACGAGGGAAAGGCTTCAACACCATGTGCTTGGTCTGTCCGCCAGCATTGGCGCCATTGCTGCCAGCCAGCTGCCACGGAAGTTAGGCCCGCGTCTGTTGCGCCTGCTGATGCACCTGCATTGCAGTCGCCAGTTTCTACGAGCAGGAGCACCACGAGCTGCTTGAGGAGACAAGCCAGACCTCATTGTTGCACACTTCTTTGCCTTCTCGTGAGCGTCCTTGCCTCGGGATTTACAACGCATTTCATCCTGATCGCCGCGTTTGGACCGGGGGGCTTGACATGGCCCTGACCCTTGCCCCAACGGACTTGGCTGAGCACATGGGCATTCTTCATACGACCTTTTACCACGTGGGCGCCTTTGGTGTGCTTGGCATTGAAGACTCATTGGCGTACCCTGAATTCCTTGTGGGAGATTAGAGATCGTTACAGAGGCCACCCAATCGGGCGGGGTATTGAAGACAAGGGGACGCAATGACCACTCAATCCGAGGGTAACAACCGATGAAGTTACGAAATTGCAGGGCTTGTAACCGCCCATGCCGGCACGCGAACAACCACCAAGCACCGCCAACGTCAAAGCTGACCAGGGGCAACACCCCCGCGGGCCAGCGCGCGCCGGCTCCAGNTGAAGTTACGAAATCGCAGGGCTTGTAACCGCCCATGCCGGCACGCGAACAACCACCAAGCACCGCCAACGTCAAAGCTGACCAGGGGCAACACCCCCGCGGGCCAGCGCGCGCCGGCTCCAGAAATACGAGGCTTCTGGGAATCGAACCTGGGACCCACGGTTTCCCATGGAGAGACAAGTCGCTCCCTAACCAGGTGTGTGCGTGTAGTAGGGATGCGCACCCTGTCCCCTTGTCTTCAATACCCCGCCCGATTGGGTGGCCTCTGTAACGATCTCTCTCTCTCTCTCTCTCACGACGTTAAACTGCTTGAGAGGGCAGAAGTATTCTGGTACTTTTCCAGAAGTCACGAGTCCGATTCCTATTGCGGAAGGAGTTTGTTTCGGTTATGGTTTCTAGACTTTGGGTGCCCTGCTTGTGGGGACGGCCTTCGAGCCACTTTCTGTCATGAGCCTGTAAATCCTGGCCCATTTGGAACAGGGGTTGTATGCGCCCTCGCGGTGCCCTAAACAACTGTAAAACACACCACCACGTAGGGTTCAGAGCATATGCCCTCTGAATCCTTCGCGCCATGGAATGCGGGTCCAGGAGTCCTTCATGTGGCCAGGGTGAAGGTCGCAGCAGGATGGTAGGTGCACAGCACCTTTCAAGTGACGATCAGGGCACTGATGGCGTGGCTGCTGCAGCTGGAGGTATAGGATGTCAGGTGCGACCCAACAGAGTGCAGATTCTGTCGTCAGGCTGGACTCACTGCTGACCATGCATGCAATCTGACGCTGTCCTGCTGCAGGGGTGAGCTCAAGGGAGTCAATCTTGTGAATCCTGCCAGGCAATGCGCTTCATTTCAAGCGACGTCCACAGGTTCTCTGTCAGACGGTGGGGCCAGAGTCGTACCACCAGTCGTTTCACCACAGGGTGAGGGAACAATGAGACAAAAGACTGCCAGTGCGTTGACGCGCTGCTTAGCTAAGCCGCTGCATGGCGCGCGCAGGGAAGCGGTGATGGTGACTGCACCTGTAAGCAGAGAGGTGCGAGATTGCATCCTGGCAGGCAATGGCGCTGCGCAACATGCTGCCGTCGCAAGCAAACAGAGCGCATGCGGCAGCTGCAGTTCACTTTGTGTGCAGCCTGCCTGTGCGTGAGTCCATCTGCAGCTTGGATGGATGTGGCACGGATGCCATGGCACCAGGCACCTCATGCATGCGTGAGAGGGCTCCCACTTGCTGCTCACAGTGTGCCTGAGCCAACGTTGATCTGCTGACCTGGCGCTTGCGCAAGCACCCGCATGCACCTACTCCAAGGCCTGCACCACAAACAGCGTCCCAGCGGGATGATCCCGCGCTGGCACCTGTACCCATGCATGCGCCTTCTTGATGATGGCAGCTGCAGCCACGTGGCTGCACATTGTGCACAATCTAAAATGGGAATATCAGCTGATAGTCCATGACGCAAGAGTGAAACGTGCAAGCTTCGCAATTCTTCCATTCTACAGGTTCTCAACCGCTCCATCTGTGGGCCACACCTCACTTTCTCATGAAGTGGGTGACCCTACAAACCCAACCTGGATGAGCCCACCGTGCCTCAGAGAAGGGAGAAATGCATTAATGCAGTAACCAATCAGCCTGTCAGGATGATGAGGCCAATACAACTAGGTGATGCTGTTTGTGCTTGCAATCTGATGTTGTTATGAGCTCGCTCTGCGCATGCAACTGGTTAGTTGCGCCCTGTTGCTCCCTGTTGCTCTCTGAGCTTCGAACCTTCCTCAAACCTTTCCACACCCAATAATTCTTCGTTCCGAAGCTGCTTTT
>JAWZTI010000608.1:0-13723 GCA_039880955.1 Chlamydomonas urium
CTGCCATGCTAGGACTGCGCCACCTGTTCAAGAGCCGCAAACTGTGGCCCCTGTGCGAAAGGGCTGATGGCCCCCTTGCCCTGTTGCTTACCAAGAAGAGGACGGTGACCTGCAGACAGCACAAAGCCAACAGCATATGAGTGCATCAGAGCATGTACTTCTGAAAGCGCTTCACTGCAACCACCTGCTGCTTGGTTGTGGGTCGTCTTTCTGTACCATTTAATGATATATGTAAATTGATGACATATGATGTGTGCAAGCTTTTGATCAGACTCAGGGGAGGTGAGGTGTACTCCCAGCCACACACCTGCTCATGTTGGAAGGCCAAAGACCCAAGCTCAACCTGGCTGCCGCTGGAGCAGGCACCAACAGCATGCTCCAGCACCTGCAGCAGCAACAGATGCAGGCCAGTGTTGTGTGAGCGACAGGTCAGCAACAACGCCTATGCTTGCGCCGCCTCCTGGGCTCAGGTTGCAACATGCTCAGGCACCCCACATGAGTATAACCAGCATTGGAGGCAAGCAGAGCAGCGCCTCCTTCCCACCCTGCAGGCACAGTCACTCAAGTGGCGCTCCATCCCCACCCTGCACGCTCTACCAGCCCCTACCTGTCTGGGGAACATGTTCTCCAGCAACGTCAGCTGCGTCTCTGTCAGTGCCGCCATGCGAGTGGTCATCATGTGGCGCTCAGTCACGTCTGACTGCAGCACCAGCAGCGCCTGCCATGCAACAGCAATGCATGGGGCAGAGGGGGCAGGACATAGGGGTGAGGAAACTTCAACTGCAATGCACATGCCTACTTCAGGCCACAACCTTGTTAAAAACGGGAAACGCTTGCTCCCCGTGGCACACCACAATGCTGCCCTCATGGCTGCGAGTGAAGCCCATGTCCCATGTTGCCCAGTCAGCCATTCGCACCTTGTGCCCTGTCACGGGGTCGGTCACCGGCACCACTTGCACCTGGTGCCACCTCGCAGCCGGGTCCTCCTCCGCCCCCTCCTCCTGCCCCTCCTCCTCCTCCTCCTGTTGCCCCTCAACATTTAGGGATGACCGCTGAGAGCCCGATGAATCGCTCGAGGCATCGCCATTGGCGGCGAGAACGCTCAGCCACTCGCCCAGTCCCTGGCCCTGGCCTGCGTGGCGCGGCAGTGCCTCGAGCGGCCCCAGGTCCAGGGGGCTGTGTGGGGGAGGATGAGCCTGCTGCCGCCGCCGTGGCGAGGTGGGTAGCGGCACGGCCCTGTCATCAAGATGCTGATGGCCCGCCGCCATCTCATCCAAGGGTTCCAGGATTGTCGCAACCTCCGCAAGCCTGCTGTCTTGTCCGGACGCCAGCTGGCGCAGGCGCGGGGACGTCGCTGCGCTCACCGTGGAGTCCGGCGGCAGCTGTAGCCGCTGCTGGGAGCCTGTGGGGCGCAGGCTAGAGGGGGCTCGGCTCCAGGCGGCAGGCACGGGGTTGAGCGGGCCCGTGGCAATGCGCCGCATCAGGCGGCCGCCACTGCCGCTCGCCGCCCGCTCGGCGACCATGGTGGCAAACGTGCTGGATGGCAGCGACGGCGTCTTGCGCAGCTGCTCCGAGCACCTGCTCAGCCGGCCTTGAAGGAATGGAGGCGGGCTGGCAGGGTGCATGCCCGCGGCAGCGCCCACTTCGTATGTTTCCTGTTGGGGCGCGGACTGGTTGCACCGATTAGCGGACGGCCCGCCCGAAATCGGCGCGCTCGACCAGGCCGAGGGCGTGTGCGAGGCTGGGTAGGGGTCGATAAGTAGCGACAGCTTGAGGGCACGCATGCTGACACTGGGCGCGCCGTTGAGCTCTTGGTTGGCCAGGTTGTTGCGGGTGGAGCTGCCACTGGAAAGGAAGGCAGGCAGGCTGGGCAGTACCTGCGACGACGAAAGGGAGCCGTCCAGGTTCCGCACCGCGGTGCCACGCACCGCCCCGGACAGCCTTTCCCCGCCGCCGCTGCAGCTGCCACTCACCAGCCTCCGCAGCGGCTGCGACCCTGCTCCGTAGTCTTCGGAGGACCGAAAGGCCGGTCGCGCGCTGCCCAGCGCCCCGCCCCATGTCGGCTGCTTGCGGGGCAGCGAGTGCGTCCGCTCATACCCCCTACCGCTGCCAGGGCTGGCTGATGCAGATGGGCACTTTGTCATCAGCTTCGCGCGCTTCGCTTCCAGCGTGGCCGCGTGGGCCAGCGGCAGCCCTTCGTCGCTGCTGCATGGCTCAGAGCCCTGCCTCTCCCTTCCAGGTCCGCTGCCCTGCCGCTCCCCGCTGGCCCGCTGCTCCCCGCTGCCTTGCCTCTCCTCGCTGCCCTGCCGCTGACTGCTTGCCAGCCGCCCCCACTGCCTGGCCCCCAGCACCTGCTGCGCCACGGGCATCTGCTGCTGTGCTTGTGGCGGAGGCATCGCCCCTAGCCGGTCCAGGCCAGGCGCTTTGCCCGGCTCCTGGTTGTCAACACTGGCAGCTGTGGATAGTGACGGGTGCAACGAGCCGATGTTGCGCTCGCTAACGCCACCTGAGCTGAGGGCCATACTGACGGCAAGCGGCAGCGGCTCGGTGCTGGGTTGGGGAGTGGCGGCGCCGGTGACAGTTGGGACGTGCGCGCCGTTTGGCACCGTTTGGCCCTCCTCGATGCTGCTCAGCGGCTGCAGCAGCGGCGGTAGCAGTGGCAAGCGCTGCGCATGTGGGGGAAGCAAGGGGTCGAGCAGCAGCAGCACACCCTGATCAGTAACAACACTTCCGCCGCAGCATGTTACTTGCAGCACAGATCTTCAAGCCAGCAAACCAGACACCTCAAACACAGTGATTAAGGCCAAGTCTTGAGCAACAATGCCTGTACAGACGCTGCAGCTAATTGGGAACTGCCTAGCAGCTGGTCAGCCATACTGCGTGATTACTTGCCTGTTCCTCCGCAGGGGGTAGCGATGCTGCCAGCATGCATGCGTCTGGTGTGGTGGTCCGGGAGTGGCTAGGATTGGGTGTGCTGGGGCTCCTGAGCGAAGGGGGCGAATGAGAGAGGCAGCGGTGAGGGAGCGAGCAGGTGGAGGAGCACAGGTGAAGGAACGCAGAGGTGAGGGAGCGCAGTGGTGCAGGTACAAAGAGGTGAAGGAATGCTGAGGTGCTGCAAAGCCCTCTCAGTACAGGTGCAGGGGAAACGCTCAGGAAGGAGATCACTGAACGAGGTCCTGGATCATTTGTTGTAATGGCATGATGCAATTGCACAGTGCGCCTCCATCGGCCCAATGAAAGACCTGGGCGTGGGCCCGCAAAGTGAATGGTGGCTAGCATCGCACACCTGCTTGGTTTCACCAAATGGAAGGGTCACATACTCAGAAGCTGCCATGCGTTCGTCTGCAGTGGCAATGCCGCTCCAGCCCTTGCGCTGCATGCAGCACTGCGGCGGCCACACACGTCACACAACACTGACTTTCATCATCCACGCCCCAAGGAGTAATCCATCTGCAGTAATGCGCAGCCTGCTTGTCCTGCACTGTACCTTAAGCTGCGCGCTGTGGCCAGGGATGCCAGGTGTGCCATCGCCCCTGGGGACGTCGCAAGGCCCGGGCGGCAGACCGTCAGCACCGGCACACCGCTGCCGCCCGCCCGCCCGCTCCCCCCGCCCCCGCCTCCGTCGCTGCAGCTTGTCGGTTGTGCTGAGCCAGTAGCAGATGCAGCATGCATGCGGTCGAGCATGTGCTGGGACGGCAGCACGGGCGGCATGATATCCAACTCTTCCATCACCAGCGCCAACGGCAGGGTCGACAAATCCGCTGCCGCTGTGTGGTGCTGCCGCTGCTGCTGCCTTAACGCCCGTGAGACAGCCCGCCCAGAAGCTGGTACCTGCGCCATGCACTCCCACAGGGCCAGTCGCTCCCCCTGCTGGCCCTGTGCCTCGCCCTGCCCCTGCTGCAGGCGCAGGTGCTCCCACAGCTCCTGCAGTGCACCGGCCTCGCTCTGCAGCAGCGCCGACAGCATGTCTTGAGAACCTGCAGCCGCAGGGAAAGGACGATGCTCAGTTTGAGTGAACTGGCTGATACCTTGAGCTTTAGCAGGGTACCTTGGCTTCCGTGGATCAAGGCACACTGGGCACTTGAAATGAAGCACCTGCGACAAGGCTAGTCGGGCCACTTATGATTTGAGCTGCAACGCCTGCAACCTCCCAGACCTGCAGCCTAGCAGTGCTGCAACACGACCCGTAGCCCACCAACCCTCTCCAGCGCTGCTACCCTGCACACCTGTGGCTGCCTGACGGCTGAGCTTGCCCCAGTAGCCCACGGACTGCTTGTTCTGCAGCAGCACGCGCCCCGTGAGCACCTGCGCTGCCTGCTGCCCCTCCTGATGCTGCCCCTCCTGCTTCTCCTGCTGCTGCTCCTCCTGCTGCTGCCCCCTCAGCTGTGTTGGCGGCAGCAGCTCCACCAGCGTCGCAATGCAGGGCATGGCGTCCACCAGCGCCTGGGTCCGCAGCAGCCGCCTCTGTGTAGGCAGGTGCAGCGCAGCAGCAAAGTCGGTCAAACAAGGCAGGCGAATGGGCACTCTGGCACTCATACACGAGGTTGGGAATGGATCAACTGATAAGCACAGCACTACTGAAGTTGGTCTTGCAGCCTTGACGTGCTGCCATGCACAACATGCCGTTTCAGAAGGCTGCCTTGAATGCCTGACACCTGAAGCATGGCAAACAAAATGCACGGGCACTTGACTACAAGCGACAACCCCCGCTCACTTTTGCTCAAGACCTGGTAGTGGGACCTAGGTGGTTGGGTGCTGTTCCTATCCTTCTCTGCCTTCCCCAACTACGACAACCGCTTAGCTGTCAGGGCAGTCCACGCGCACCTGCTGCTTGCAGATCAGCTTCCGCTGGTATGTGCGGCCACCCGGAGTACGTGGAGACTGCGCCGCCGTCAGCAGCTGGGTCGCCTCGCTGCCCGCGAGCTGGCTTTGCACGGGTGACATTGGCGACACTGCCCTGAGCAAGCCTTGGAGGCCCGAGTCCAGCTGTCCATCCTGGATATGCACAGCTGCTAAGGCTGCATTGCTGTATGGCTCCATTACCAGGCCCGTCAGGGATGCCAGCATTACGGAGCAGATGTGGCCATCTGAAGCCAAGGCGGTTGCGGATGAACCTTCTGGCAGCTGTTGGTGCGCTGGACAGCGTGCTGAGCTGCGCAGGGGCTGCAGGATGGGCAGTGCGCGTGCTGCTTCCGGCGGCTGCTCCGCCATGCCGATTTGGATAACTACAGCAGGCTGCAGCGTGCCAGTCTGACGGTCGCAGATGTAGGAGCTGCTGATTACCAGGCTTGCACCTGCATAGCATGGAACGAACATTTTTGCTTAGCCCAGGCACTGACTTGGGCCTTGCCAGGGAATGCACTGGTTCTGTGGCAAGTGCTGCTGGTGCTGCTGCCACAGCTGCCATGGCTGCTGGTGCGGCAATAGCCACGTGGAGGGCTTAATACATACCTGAGAACAGCTGTTTTGATGGTGTGTAAGTTCTGGTCCTGGGTGCTTGTATCCATGCAGCCTCTTGTGGCGCAGCCACTGATGCAGCCACTTCAGCCATCATGCACACCAGGCCAGGATCGCTGTCTGCCATGCGCAACAGGCAGTGTAGCACATCTGGCACGCATGCAGCTGACCATGCAGCCAATGCCGCTGCATTGGCTGCCACTGGTTGAAGGGATAGCCAAGGTGAGCCGGGACTGAGTGGTGGTGACAAGACCAAGCCACCCTTGACATGGGTGTGCTTGTCACCTGCTATGACCCTACAGATGACCCTGGCGGGTTCGGCGAGGCCACCCGTGGCGCTCCATCTGTAAGAGCCGTCTTCCAGCAGCGTGAGAAGCAACACCGCACCGGCCTGGCTGGTGTTGGTGATTTGCTGTGTGTCAACTGTCGGGCGTGCAGCCTTGTCGTTCTGCCTGCTGTCAGCACGAGGTCGCCAGCACGCCGTAGCAAAGTGCTTCAACATGGCCGCCGCTGTTGGTGCGCTGGCGCATGTGCTGCAAATGGCCTGTTGCAGGGCGTCAGTGCAGATTTCCCTGCCTCTGGCGCCGCTGCGAGTCTGTTGCAACGACGTCTATCATGGACGCTGCTTTCAGATGCCGCCCTGTCGCTTGCCGCCTGGTTTCGCACACTGGGGCTCCTGCTGTAATCTCCGTTAGCCCTTGGCCAAGGGTGCTTCGGTACACACGGTCCTCAGCGCATGTGCGAGATGGCTTTGCACCCTTAAGACCTACGACATCGGTAAATGCTGGCCCTGCATGAACTGTTGCGCGGTACGGCATGGAAAGTCATGGATTTCCATGCGTTCGCAGTTAACAGTGCACAGTGAAACGAAGCCAGCAACTGATGACCTGCTTGCATCAGGGCGTTCACGCTCACCAGGGATGGCAGGCCTTGCATGAGAGGGTGTCAATGACTCATGGAAGTCGTGTCAGCAGGGACATGCTGCAGGTTATGTAGCAGTGAGTGGGTGGCGCTTCCGTTTGGTGCGCTTTGGCAAGTTCCGGACCAGCAGCGAGCTCCCTGGTCCTTATCATGCGAGCATGCACACAAAGGGGGAAGTTTTGTCTTGCACACAAGACAGGGCGAACAGAAATGGAGACAACTGAAAGCAAGGACGTCAAAACTATGTGAACCCAGTCTGCATGTTCGGTCCCTCCACCCTTGCTCCGAGAGAGTCTCTTCACCGCAATCACATGGGCCATGTGTACTTTTCCATGGCGCAGGAAAGGCACTTGGCGGCTCGTAGGCCCTGTCCCAAGCAAAAGGCGCGCCCCAACAGCCCCAACAGAAAGGAAGAAAGAAAGAGAGATTGCGCTTCTCTGGGTTTTGGGTTTTGGGTTGGGAAGCAGTGCCGACAACATGGCCGCTGCAGCACCACTACCCTGGGTGTGGTGTGAGCTTCTGCTGGTTTTCAAGGTGGCCCCAACAAAGAAAGAATCATGCTCTTGCAGCTCCTGCTCTAGAACACACCCGTGTCAAATCCACATGTAGTCATGGACCGGCTAGTGGAGGGAATAATGGGAACATCTGGTCAACCGAAAGGTGAAATTGGTTGTGGCCACTCCATGGATGAGCACGACGTGCTGCAGCACGTGAGCAGCATGGCAGCAAGGCTCATGTCTCCCAAAAACGCACCACGAGAGGCACCAAGAGTTACACATACCACACTGCATGCATGTCTAGGTCAGCCATTGCTACCTCCAGCTGCGCCCTGGCGTTTGCTGCGTAACGAAAAGAGCCCCTATATATATGCAGGCAATGCATGTTTTCTCTTTTTTCTTCTGCGTTGACTGCATGGTAGCCTGCTTTTCATGATTTATAGGTCTGTATGCCATTGTGGTTAGGTTGTGACGGGCTGCCGGCGCTTGTGAGCGATAGAGCGCTGCCAAACTGAGTCGCGGAGCGGCCGCGGCTGGCATGCATGCCCACACGTGTGCATGGCCAGAACATTCTCCTGAATAGAAAGATTCCCTAGAACAGACCCACTCTGCCGCTGCCACTGGGTGCTTCACTGACTCTGCACGGCCAGTGCAGCAGCCCAGCTGGGCTGCAGTTCAGAAATCTTTGCATCCACAGGCCTGTGAACTGGTGGCACCGGGCATAGCCCAGCCGGGGTTGCCCAGGCTCCGGATCATTCCGGAATGAGCAGGCGCTCGAGCGTGGGGCCCCGGGAGTCGTCTGCAGAGCAGATCCGCTGTTCATCATCCCTGTTCCCTCTAGTCATCCATGGTTGCTTTCATGAGCTGCATCATCTCCTTCATCAGCATCATGCTGCTCTGCTTACTGACCACCTTGACGGGCACAGGGCTGTGGGGTGCACTGCCGCCCCTGCCACCCCTTTCGCTGGACCCGCTGACCCGCACGACCCTGCCAGCCCCAGGGGCGCCACCGCTGCCCCAGCTGCCCAGGTCAGGCGGGGGCGGCGCCATGATGTCAAAGTTGAGCAACGGGCTGCTCTTGGCGCCGGTCGCGATGCGGCTGAGGCGCGACCGCACCAGCCGCGCCTTGCGCTCGGGCGGATCGACGGGCGCAACCACCCTGACCACGTTGCGCACCAGGTTCCAGTGCGCCCTGCGGCCCTTGCTGGCGCCGCTGCTGCCGCTGGGGTGCACCATCGAGCTCTTCGCGCGCCCCACCAAGCCGTGTGCTGACAGAGCGCTCGGCGAGTTTACCGCATACCCGCCGCTCGGCGCGCCGCCGCTCTCGCGCGGCAGCTCCGTCGGCGCGTAGGAGGACCGCTCCGAGTGCTCGGCCGTCAGGCTGTGGTAGCTGGCGGGTGGCTCGCTAGATGTGCTGTGTTGGGGCACCTCGTCAGGCCTCGGCCGCAGCTCCTCAGCAGTGGGTGTCCAAATGAAGGTGGGCATCAGGCCCTTGCCCTGAGGTGGTGTAGAAAGCAGGGGGGGACGCAGTCAGGGTCTGAGTGTGTAGGATTCGAGATGAGCATCAACCCCTTGCCGCCCTGAAGATGACAGCAGGATGGACCTGAGCATGTGTGGATACAGGGGGGCACCAATCCCTAGCCGCTTTGCGGAGGAAGAAAGACAGCCCTAGGGAGCACTGCGCTCTGGCCAATGAGTGCCCATGTGCCCTGTTACCCCTGCGCACCCACTGTCCCATCATCACACCCCTGTCGCCCTCAGCCAGCCCTGCAGGGCGAATCAGTGATTGACAGTCACCAGCAATTACCACTACACCCACCTGGACCTTGATGCCGAGGAAGCTTACCATCCATCACCAAGGTAAAGACCACTTGGCACCAACTGTTGCTAGGGAAAATATATATTGTCATGTGGTAGCCCCACCCCAGGCCATCGCGTCACTGGGAGGGCTTCCTTAATCGACGCTTCAGAGCGTATCACCTTGACCTTGATTACGGTTTGCAAGTTTGTTGTCCGATCCGCCCCTGAACGCGCCTGAATAGTGGAGCTTAGCTTAGCCTGGCTTAGCTAAGAACATGCGAAATCACGCTTGCGATGGGATGTCAGGGCATGTTGCTGAAAATGCACCAATGCCCTCGCTGCTGCGTGTGCAAGCGAAGGAAACGAATTGTCCGCACTGTGCGCGCAGTCCTGGCCACTATTCGCCACTATTTTTCCACTATTCCCACTGTTGGCGACAACCACAGTTCGGACAACGTACTTGCAAACCGCTGTAGCTTCACCCACCTTGACCTCGATTCCCCCCGACGGCTCAAACATGACCTGGTCCTCGCGGCCCAGCATGTCATACATGGCCTCGCTTATCTGCACGCAGCCGGGGCGGCCAGTGCTCTCCATGCGGCTGGAGGTGTTCATGGTGTCGCCTGCGCATACACAGCCATCAAATTAACAAGGACCAATTCAGCAACCAGCATTGGTGCCCCTGAATCCAGCTGTGCCACCATCCCTGGCGAGCGCTTCAAGCCTTAACTCACATACACGCCACCAACCCCATCTAACCCCCACCCCAGTAGGCATCGTCTTGCTGCCTCCCTCCCACTGGCCACTGCTCAGCCCCTCCCAGACTGACTATGCTGCTTGCAAGCGTGCATGGCGTGTACAAGCTGCTGGCTTGGCTGTTGCGGCAAGATGTGTGCTGGGCAGAGGTCTCCATAGGTATGCTACCTGCCATACCCACCATTTCNCCCCCAAGGACTTGCCGAAGCAGCCAAATTTGGGCAGCTTGGTTCCGATGAGGCCGCTGGTCACGCTTCCCGTGTGGATACCGATCCTCACTTGCGTCGGCTGGCCGTTGTGCGGCATGGTCACGGTGCGTGCATGGCGCAACATCGCCTAAAGAAGGAGCGGGCAGCAAGCAGGGAGGCTCAAGAAATAAGGGTGAGCAACGTGAGGAGCAGGAGTAGAGTGCAGTCATTACCGAAACAAAAATGTTCGGTCTGCACCCTGATACTTGTTGGAGGGGTAAAGGCCTTTACTCCTTGCTCGGGGCACTGTACGGCGCCCTCCCAGGACTCACTTGCACAGCTCCGTCCCCTTGGAATGCATTATCACTTGTGCAGAGCAAGGCATGTTCTAGGCTGGAAAGGCGCTGTGATTCACGCCCTACCCTGCTGTCTCCCCCCCGCCCCGCTCCCTCCGCCGTCTGCCATCCGCTGTTTGCTTCCTCCTGCCTGCCCCGCTGTCACTTGAGCAAACCCACCTGCACGAAACTCAGCACGTTCTTGGCGCACCTGCAGACCCCATCATGCACCTTGCGTTGCTGTCCCCTGTTCACGTGCTTCTGCCTGACCTTACTGTCCTGCTGTCACTTGAGCAAACCCACCTGCACGAAACTCAGCACGTTCTTGGCGCACCTGCAGACCCCATCATGCACCTTACGTTGCTGTCCCCTGTTCACGTGCTTCTGCCTGACCTTACTGTCCTGCTGTCACTTGAGCACACCCACCTGCGCAAAGCTCAGCACGTTCTTGGCGCCCCTGCGGCCGTCCGGTGCGGTGTCCAGTGTGACAAAGCCCTCATCATCGTAGGTCATCAGCGCACCGGCCACACTGAGCACAAACGGAAAGCAGCAAACAGCGGCAGCAGCAGTAGCAGCGTCAGCACGGGCATCAGACTCCTCACAGATGATGACAACAGTGCTGTTGTTGAGGTGAGCGAGGCGTTGGTGCAACCACAAGGTGCAAATGGGGTCGATTGACTGCAATCTCTCTCTGCAAGCTGGGCCCTGCCTGGCTCGCGTAGAAAGGGCAGGAGAGACCGATCGGTCTCTCCTGCCCTTTCTACGCATGGTGCTGGCGTTTGGCTCCCACACTTGTGGTCACTCACATGTAGCAGTCCCCGGCTGTCTCAACCTGGTGGGAAACGAGGCAGCAGGCATGGCGCATACGGTAAGGTTGCAGGCCTTGCCAAGTGTGAGTAGCTGACAAACATACTGGCTTCCGCAAGGCTGGCCATATCCCCAAAGCAGCTGGGGCAAAGTCAGGGCAGTGCGATCTGCCCCTGCACGCCGCCTGATGCCTGCTGCACTGTGTGATAAGCTTTTTGTAGCGGGGCTCATTGTTCCAGGAGACTGCTGTTGAGCAGGAATGGCTCCCCCGCTCAGCCCTCTGAGTGATGACTGAACAGTTGCAGGGCCACCAGGATGGCATTGTCCATCCCCAACCAGCGCCTCTGCGCCCCAAGGATTGAGCAGCGGTCAGCAGCCCCCTTCACATCCAAGGATCCCTTGCTTACCTTGTAGCAGTCGTACGTGTCCAGGTCGTTGTCGAACTTGGAGAATAGCAGGTTGAGGAACTCCATGACCTTGTCAGGCGCCACCTCTTTTGACATGCTGGTGAAGCCAGCCACGTCCTGTATTGGCAGTCACGGTCAGTGCGGACAGTGAGGGGTGCAACGTTGCAGGAGCAGCACTGTGCCTGTTTTTGCTTTTCAAGCACCACAATTTGGAGGAAGGTTGAAGAGCGTAACATCACCTCGCCAGGTGCAACCCCTTTGAACGCACACACACACATGCAGCGTAGTTCACTTTGAGGCAGCTAGCTAAGATGATTTATAAACGTACACCATGACCCTCGGTACATATACATCATAACATGCAACATCCTTTCCAAGCCCGTACCATGAAGAGGATGGTGACCTGCTCGTGCTGGTAGGCGAGGGAGCCCAGCTGCTCAAAGGAGGCGGAGGGGCCCATCACAAACTCCAGCACGTGGCGCGGGAACATGCCCTCAAGCATGCGCAGCTGCGACGGGGGGGGGGGCGGATGTGAGAGTGAGGATGTGGGGTGGGGCATTGGAAGTGGAGGGGCCTACAACAAACTTACGAATGTGGCAAGGGAGCATAACTGTCAAGCATGCGCAGCTGGAGTGACAGGTATGAGCTTGAGGCGTGAGAAGGGACAGGTGGCAGTCCAAAACACTTTTAGCAGCTGTTCCTCTCCTTCTCCCGACTTTTGCCAATCTGTGTTCATCCTTCACTTCTTGCATTTCTGTTCCCCTCCCCCGTTCGCCTTGACCTGAAAGCCTTCCACCCTCTCGCCCTCCCTCTTGTCCGGTCTTCCACCCTCTTGTCCTTTTGCCTTTTCCCCCTTCAACCTACAGCCCTTTCACGAAGGCCGTACCTGCGACTCAGTCAGCGCAGCGATCCTCTGCTCCATCAGGGCGCGGGAGGTGATGTCAGTCTGGATCAGTAGCACCGCCTGCAGTGCATTTGACCAGGGTAAGAAGAGGGGCAACTTCAGTCAGCAGCAGCAGCGACACACACATCGCTTTCACCCAAGGTTAGGCAAGGGGCAGCCTCAGTCAGCAAAAGCGCCACGCGCATGGCATACAACGCGGCAAGGCGGGGTGCAAACTGCCTAGGTGCCATTCCTATCCTACCGCTTACCACCCCCATGTCTCTCCCCAATCCCGCCCTGCCTCTCGTCCTACGCTTGCCGCCCTGTTCGTCAGCTGACCAACGACAAGAATGGCCTACGCTCATGACACCTCAACATCGTCCCCTCAACCCCCTCCCCTCCCCCCCTGGCTTTCTTGCCCCGCCTCAGCCTCTGCCTACACGCACCTCCTTGTTCGTCACAGGGTCGATGATGGGAATGACCTGCACCTCATGGTACCTGAGCATCTCATCAAACTCGTCCTCCTCCTCCTGGATGGCATCCAGGTCCTGTGCCGAGTCATCAAAATCCGAGTCCGAGTCCCCTCCCTCACCAGTACACAGCCACGCCCCCGCGCCCTCCTCGCCACGCCCCAGCAACACGCTTGCGTCGGCACTGCCCGGGACTCCTCTGCCTCCGCCGCCGCCGCTTTGCAACCGCCCTCCCCAGCCGCTGCCGCCACCACCGCCGCTGTGCATGCGTCCCCCGCCGCCGCCACTGCCGCTCGCCGCCATGAACCCAGTGAAACTGGGCTCAGGCTGGCCGGGCCCTGTAGAGCTGCGGGCCGGCGCTGACGTCCGGGCATAGTCGTTGTCCAAGCTCAGCCGCATCGGCTGCTCCGAGCCGCCGTCATTCGGCCGCATCCGCACCGGGCTGAACATGGCGCCCGCGGAGGCGCCGGCGCCGATGTTCGCGCTGCCCGTGCCGCTCCCGTTCCGCTCGGTCGCCGTCGCCCGTGCGGAGGAGGGTCCGGTGGAGGTGCTGCCGTTGAAGCTGGTGTTGCGGGTGATGCGCCGCTGATTCAGGCTGCTCTGCTTCTGCGCACCGTTGGCCACGGCGGCCATCATGCTCATGACCTGGCGCGAGGGCGTCACGGACATCAGGCCGCTTTCATCGCGTCTGCGTGGGGAGGGACAGGCGGCGGAGGGACAGCAGCGCCAAGCAACGAGTGAGATGGAATGAGTGACTTGGATGTGTTGTCGGTGGGCCCAACCATGCAGGCTCCGCAAATGCTTTGCAGGCCGGGTTGATTCAGAGTCGTTGAGTCAGACGCAACCCATCTGAAAACCCATCTGGCAAGCAGGTGAGTCTGCATGCCAACAGCGCATCCATGTTCCGATGCAGGCCCCTGCCGTGCCATGCATGCACTCCTAACTTGGCACCCTTCCCTGGGACTCCTGCGTGCGCGCGCCCCCAGCATCCCCTACTCTGCTACACATGTCCTCGCCTCCCTGCCCGCGCACTCCCAGCGCCCCTCCCTACTCTTCTCCTGCGCTTACATCGGGCTGCGCGGCAGCTGTAATTGCGACCCCGACGCGTTCCGTTGTGAGGGGGAGCTGCAGCTGGGCGGCGCGACGGGGCTGCCGCCGACCGCCGCTGCATCGCCGCTGCTGCCCAGTGCCCCGAAGCCCGG
>JAWZTI010000608.1:13770-24119 GCA_039880955.1 Chlamydomonas urium
GCCCCGCCCCCAGCCCCCAGGCGCCAATAGTCAAGGAGGAGCCGCCAAGCGATGGAGACAGCGGCTGTGTCGACTCCTTGCTGGTAGGTGACTTCTGCAGGGGCATCACCTGGTCTGCCAACACCTTGGCAAACAGGCGGTTGTGGCTCGGCACGCTTACCACTCGCTTCCAGGGCGCCCCTGCCATCAGGCCCCAGGGCAGGCCGTCGGCAGGGAGGCCGCAAGGGCAGGAGGCGGCGGCGGCGGAGTCGGTTGCAGCCGTACCGCGGTGCTCCCTCAGGTGCTGCAGGAGGTCATCCAGGGCGTTGGGCATGTCCTGCAGCAGCTCCACAAGCAGCTGCCAGGAACCTGGGGAGAGCATGGTCGGCAGCAGCAGCAGCAGCAGCAGTGGGTGAGCGTATACTTGCATTGATGTGAGCGCTGCGGCCTAGCTCCTAGGTCCTAGGTAAGTCCACCAGCAGTGTCGGCAGCTGACAAAGGCCTGAAAAGGAGTCGAGTTTTTGCGATGCAGCGGCTATGGATGGCTTGCTTGCCCCACTCAATCAAGAACAGCAGCAGTATCAGCAACAGCAGTGTTGGATGATGTGCATGCCCCGCCACAGCTGCAGCACCAGCAGGCGGCAACGCTGATGGACGACACGTTTTTCCCACTGCCCCTCACCTGTCTTGTTGCGCGAAGTGAGCTTGCCCCAGTAGGACAGCGAGCCCTGATTCTGCAGCAGTACGCGCCCCAGCAGCGCCCCATGCTGCCCACCCCCCATGCAAGTGGCGCTCCACGCTGCACCCTCAGTGGCTGCAGCAAAAGGTGCATCGGCATGCGTGGCAGGCGCCAGGCTGGCGTCCAAGGCTAGAGGGTCTGAGGTGGGTGGTAACTCCAGATCCAGGAAGGTGCTAATGTAAGGGGACAAGGACAGAGCGGCACCGGCTCGCAGTAGCTTGCGCTGCATGGGGTAGGGCGGGCAGGACAATGGTAGGAAATGAGTACGAGTTTCTTTCTCCAGTGCCGCATGCCGTGCGGTCATCACATTTTCTGCAAGTTGTGTTTAGTAACAGACCCATTCTGTAACCTGCCAAGCAACCCCTGCCGCTGCCTGCAATACTCCACAGCCATACTGCGGCACACTGCACCCTTACATCCCATTTGCTGCGCCACAGCCACCCTCGCATCGCACCTGCACTCTGCAAGCCAGCTTGCCCGAGCCTCCGTTGCTTGCGCCAGCCAAGGCAAGCGCAGCAGCCCCGCTGGCCCCCGCAGCACTCCCCCCTGGCTCCACGCCTGGTATGGGCGGCAGCGGAATGTGAAGTGGCGTCTGCCCTCTCAGTTCCAGCGTCAGGGCTAGCGCGGGCTGTAAGCAGCCATCATCGGAGTCCCGTATGAAGCTGTTGCTGGCTGTGAGGCGCACCCAGCCTGCAATGGGAAGGTGCAGTGGTGAGGGGTCAGGAAGGCAAGGGTGAGCGCCCAGCAGCAGTAGTAGCTGCTGCAGAGGTGCAGCAACCTCTGCCAAGCTGCTTGTGGTGTTGCCTGTAACTTCGTACTGGAACCCTGGCTGGCATACTAGCGCAGGCATGACACCATACTGTCGGTATGAGCTGTCCTTACTGCACTCGATACCCGCTGCATGGGTGCTGCTGCGCGCTTACCAGGCTGCATGTGTGGGCCGCTGGGTGTGTACTCTGCGCAGTGGGCTGATGAGGTCGAGAGGGCGCCCAGGGGAGCTGCAACAGAGAAGGCTACGCTTGACAGCATGTTGCAAAAGGCTGTGTCCTGTGCTGCAAGGGCCGCAATCGCTTGAGCCAGGGCTGCCTGGCTGTGTACACCCCATGCGGGCAGCGCCGCTTTGTCTGCTGCCAGCACATGCGCATGCCAGCCACCTGCAGCCTGCTTGCGCCGCGTATGCCCACTGGTGGCCCAGCATGTGTCGCATGGCAGCGGGATGCTGATGCTGGGCCCAGGCTGCGCAGCTGTGTTGCTTTTGCTGGCCCCAACCAGCCTGCACAGCACCCTGGGTGCCGAGCCAGGGTTCTCGGGGGCTCCACTTGCGCATGGCGTTATGCATACGGTCGCTGCCGCCCGCGGCGAGTCGCCATCGATGTGGAAAACGTCGTGGGTGGTGGCGGTGGTGGTGGCAGGGCAATGCTGCGTGAACCCTTTGGATTCTGCTCCTGCCAGCCGTATTTGCTCGGTGACGAATGCGGTGTCTGTGACCTGCAGCAGCGAAAACAGCCATGCGCGAATACATGGGTCAAGCGACCATGTCCTCAGCCTGCCTTCACCCTCCAACCCAGCGTCTCACCAGTGCAGCGGCCTTGTCAGCTCCATCAGCAGTGTGCGGCACGACCTTTGACGAGGGCCCATCGCATATGCATGCACTCAAGTGCAGAAGCCTTCGCATCGCTTATGGGAATCGGCCACGGGGCAGCCCGACTGGGTCTGCTGAGGGTGACGCCGCCGGCACCAACGCGCTAGGTAGACTGCATTGCATGTGCGGTATTGTGCATGAAAGCAAATGCACTACTTGGGACTGGTCAACCTCGTGAGAAGTGACCTGCCTTAGCGGACAACGCGCGGGAACGTGTATTTGATGGGTAGGAAACGCGGGTCTCCCAGTTGCAAGCAACAGTCGCACTGCAGCAGCAACACCTCAAGTTCTACATGACAAATCGCACTTCACACACGGCGACACACGGCGGCTCAGGGCTTTTGCGTGCGAGGTTGCGTCGCAGGAGGAGGAGGCAGCAGGCGCTGCAGCATGGCGTTACCCTCCATGTTGCCCGGCTCAATCATGAGTGCCGCTTCTACGTCCTGCACAGCCTCCAGACGCTTCCCTGACAGGGATTCACGGGCGGCCGCTCGTCGCAGCAGCGCCTTGACATTGTTCGGCTCCGTTTCAAGCACCTGCACGGCCCACAAGCCAACCCGTTGGTGGCAACAACTGATTGCAACAGTTGCAATGCCCCTTCCACGCACTCGTACCTGGCTGCAGTCCTGCTCTGCCTCTGCATATTGCTGCAACTTCAACCGCGCCAACGCACGGTTGTTAAGAGCGGGCAGCATTGTGGGATCCAGCGCCAGCGCCGCAGAGTACCTGAGGGCAACATCCAGGGTCGGGCACAGGTGCAGCCACGATGCAGTGGGCAACCCGGTGTGCACTTCTGTTTAACAGCAAACAGTACACAAACCATCTGCAAGATGCTGCATCATACCTGTCGATTGCCCTCTGCCAGTCGCCCTTCCTGAAGGCATCATTGCCATTGTCCTTGGCCACCTCGGCCGGTGTCAGTTCCCTGATCTGTTGTGGCAAGAGCAGGGAAGCAGTTTGTTGATCAGTGGCAAGCTTTGGGCGCATGCAAGCGCTATGCAGGCTCACAGCTTGTGACTGTCTCAATGCAACTGTCCCTTTGGTCCTCACCTTTGGGGGTTGCGTCCGGGGCATTGAGACGCCGGCCGGCCGCTGACCCTGCATCTTCTCTAAAAACTCCTGTTAACCATGCAGGGATGATGCCGATTTGTGAAGGGCAGGCGATAGCGCAGTGTGCGTGCCAAAACCCAGCAGCAGCCTTCTTGGTGACCTGCTGCTGCCGCCAACCACTCACACCAGTTGCCCTTGGACGCACCTTCTGTGCTGCGTATGACGTGTCATTCTGCTTGCGATGCGCTATTTGAGCTGCCCTGCCCACCCACTCAGCTGATGATGATACATCCTGCAGGTCGGCATGCAGCATACATGGTTGACTTGGCAGTGCGAAAAGTTGCAAGTGCCACACTGACGCGTCAGCCACACAGTATGAACGATTAAAAGCCGCAGGCACTGCATTCACGCGCATGCGGAGGGTCAACGTGGCGGGTCAACACGGCTATCGATGAAAGGGACCCCCCTCATTGAGAGACGGGGGTGGTCGCATGGTTCCATCGATTCCTCAGTGACCGAGAGTTGTGCCACCCCTCAAGTGCAGACTGTGGCACATGGGGCAACAAGGCAAGGCTGGCTCGTCTGCTTATAGAATGGGTGCTCCGCATGTGAAGGAGAGCAGAGCCAAGCAGTCTCACTTACTGCCATTGTGAAGTCCAGTCGCTTGAAGTCATCTTCATTGTCAAAGACTCGTGCTACAAACGCGTCGCCCCGCACCTATGCATACCAAGGCCAGGGGACATGCATGCTTGCATCAGGCAGAAAAGACAGCAAACCAGGCTATGCAGGTAGCGCCAACTTGCCTTGAGCTCAGGCACACACAACCCAACCAAGCTCCTCAGGCAAGCTCAGCCGCCTGTCCCGTGGCGCGCTGCCCCCGCCCCCGCTTTGATCTGCTGTTCATCCCAGAAGGAACGCATCCCACCTCGATCATTTTCCCACAGCACTGTGCCATCTGTGAGGCACGCGGGTTGAGCTCCAGCCCCTTGATCTGCGCCTGGTCATCGCAGTACATGTTGACCCCCACAAAAGCAGTCTCTCTGCCGTTGGGCAGCAGGCTGATGTTCTCCACCTGGAGGTAGCGCAGCCATCACAGGGCGTTGCATGCAGATCATGACATGAGCGGAGTTGCTTAGAAGGCAATGATCTGTGTTTGGGACGTTGAGGACAAGCAAGTTTGTGAAGGCATTTGTCACAGGTTCCGCTTGCGAAGGGCCTCTTACCATTTGCATGTTCATGGCTGTGTTCAGCAGCCCTGGGTCCACATCCTTGGCAGCGTCACCCAGCTGCTTGAGCAGTTGCTGCAAAGCACACGGGTGGGAGCCTACAGCCGTCAGCGCGTCTGCAACACCCCGACAACCATCTGTGATTGCTCATGCTGCGAAGGCGCACCTCTCTCTGCGCTTTGAGCTGCGCCTCACTGCGCTCACGGCTGCCGGCGCTGAAGTGGCGCTTGCAGCTGTCCAGGAAGCACTCAACATCCTGGCCCTCTGGGATCTCCATCTCATGCTCCTGAATCGGCTCATTCCTGCATGTGCAATTTGCATGAGCATGTGTCCAAACTCATCAGATGCTGGGGAGGGCTGCATCGTCGTTGCTGCTGCTGACATGCGCTGCATGGGAAGCATCCAGGTGCTCACACGTCAGCCGGGATGAAAACGTAGCGAAATTTGGGGAGCAACATGCTTTGGAATTGTCCTGAATTGCAGGCCCGATGCCATGGCAAAACAGCTGGCAGATCGGCCAGTGTGGGCACAGGTTCGGAGCCCCGCGGCCTGTAGACCTCCTGCGCGTAAATCGTGACACCTGTGCTGCTCTATATTGCTTGATGCTACCACGGCCGCATGGGCTGCCGTGCTGCTGCCGATGAAAACCAAAGGGCCAGTGCAGCTGTTGAACTTACTAACGTGCTGCTTCGCTCAGCCCGACCCTTCCTCGGGCCATGACTCGGCGGCAGCGGGAGCGGAGGCCTCAGATGCCTCGAAGGCGCAGAGCGATGCACAATACGTGCGCCATGGAGGCCAGGTACAGCGCAAGCTATGCATGAGGGTCATTGGAACCAGAACTTCTGCCTGCAGGCAGAACGCATCCCAGCATGCGGCGACACGTCTTTGGGCGCCTCGACCTCCTGAGATTCTCTGCTGGTGCTCGTAGGTGGTTGCGCGCGATGCGCAACAGCAGCAGCAGCGCAGCGTCAGGGCAAACTTTTCAGCAGTGCAGGACGCGTCAGACAGCACGCAGGCACGAGCACCCGCTTACACAAGGGGCATGTGCACCGTGGACGAGCTGCTTGCATGGCACATGCCCTGCCTGGTGTGTGCGCTGTCCAGCCTGAAGCGCTACGCGCACACCCCTCAGCTGCAGCCAGGCAGCTTCGTGGACATCCTGCTGCCATCCTCCAATGATGGGCGACACCTACGCAGTGTGAGGGCTCACCCTGTATGGGCCAACGAGCCAGTGGCACAGTGCTGGGCATTGTCAGTCCTGACATCCGCCAGCGAGGTGCTGCAGCAGCTGGTTAGAGCGGATGACGGCCTGATGCATGCGCTGTCAGAGGCAGCTGCCACAGCGGTGTCCCTGCAACCGTCCCTGTCATCAGGCGGCAACTCACAGACGCGCGCAGTCGGCCAAGTTTACCTGTGCCCGCCGTCATTGGTTGCAAGTGAGTAAGCGGCCCAAGCATCCTCGCAGGCCACATGCGCCTGCAACGTGTACCAGCCTACTCGATCTGCCTCATAACGTGTGCGTGTATGTAAATGGCTTTCTTCACTCCGCTACAGGGTGTGGGACGAGCATTTGCATCACCACCACCTACCTGCACGACCCTGAAGATGGTTCTCTGATGCCTGCGCTTATCCTTGAGTTGGAGGGCCTGGCCATCGAGCAGTCCTATCTGCCCACCTCCCAGGCTCAGCTGCCCCGCAAGGCCTGGCCTTGCACCGTCGAGGCGTTCGCACAGCTGCCCCCTCTTGCGCCATCGCTCGGATCTTTCAGGCGAAGACGGACCGACGGCAGTGGCAAGTCCCAGCTAGTGCGCAGCCGCCATCGGGTGCAGTCCAAGCAGCAGGCCAAGGTACGAGATGTGACTAGCAAGCCACACTGCTTCCGCCCTGACATTCTGTGGTGGCTTTCGGACGCCTTGCTTGTACCATGGCACGAAGCCTCACCCAATGAACGCTGTGCCTGCCCTGTCGTTCCCGCTGCCTGTTGTGCAGAGCACAGCACGCAGCAAGGCCATGCTGTCTTCCATACCAGTCACTGCCACGCTCATGCAGCTGGACCTCCAGGCGCAGATGTCACACGACACCAGGAGCGGGCCCACCTCGCTGCACGGCCACGTGCTCATGCAGAACCAGATGTCGGTGGAGTACTGGGGCCGCTTGACGCATGTCAAGGTCGACAACTCAGGTGAGCACTTGCAGTCAGCACTTTGCGCTGGCAGCGCTGCCCTGCTAGGCATTGATGGGGTAGCGCCTATACATGGTGCGTGCGCCTGCCGCCCTGTTCCCGTCACCAAATCACCCGTCCCTTGCGAGCCTCGGACTGTGGTGTTCTGTGCCTTCAACCCCGCACGCCAGGCCGTGTTGCTATTTAATAGCAGTAGTGTTTCTCACAGTCCCGGGAGGGGGCCTTGCAGGACTTGTACCCATAGCGGGCAGGATGTCGTAGTACCAACATCAATATTTGCCACCCTGGCCACCCTGTGTGCACGTACAGTGTCTTGGTCTGTGCTGGTTCAGCTGCTGGGGCTGGACGACGTAGGGAGCGCGGTGCAGCACCTGCAGGCGGTGGCGCAGAGCGTTCCCCCCCAGCAGTGGCTGCACCATGGCTGGAAGAAGGTGGTGCAGGTTCCAGGCTCCTGCCGAAGCCTAGGCCGCCGCCTGAGGGAGGAGCAGCGTCAGCTGTTTGAGACGGAGCAACGGTTGCAGGAGGAGCTGGATAGGCAGCGGCAGGCGCAGCAGCGGCAACAGCAGGAGCGACAGCGGCAGGAGGCGCTTTGGGAGCAGGAGGAGCAGAGACGCATGGAGGAGCTGGAGAGTCAGCGGGCGCAGCAGCGGCAGCTGTTTGCTGCGAGGCTGAAGCGATCGTCGCAGAGCAGGCTGTCAAACACGAACGCGGATAGCACAGGTGGTGGATCTCCTGGCGCGTCTGGTGCTGAGTGGGCTTGGCAGGGCGCAGGGGCTGGCAAGGCCCAGGGAGCCGCCAGGACAGCACCTTGGGTCCGATCCATTGTTGAGGAAGGGCGCAGGGGGAACTCATTGGATGAGGGCAGCAGGGCGTTCGTCAGCAATAGCCGCTCGGCCAAGGCAAGCCCTGCAAAACAGAGTGTGTCTACCGGGCAGTCGCGGCAGCATGTCAAGCTGCAGCGCCTCATGCAGCCATTGGTTGTGCGCCCCAGCAGCGAAGTCGGCAGCTCGCTGACGAGGTCGCCAGGGCGTCAGTACCTGCGCAGCATGCACAGCTTCTCCTGTGGCGAAAACGAGAAGATGCGGCAGCAGCTGCTTGCAACGCTGGCCGGCCCTCCCAAGTATGCCTTGTATGCAACATGCTTGTCACAGCATAGCTAGAGATGCGATAGACAGTTACGCATGCAGCCCTGGTCGGTACTGCTTATGCCAGCGCAAAGTTATGTGGCCGCCTGCAATCAAATGACTGCAGTACAAGCTGGTACACATGCGCAGGGCGCCTAACCACTACACCCAGGGTAGCCATGCTACAGTTGGAATATCCCGCACACGGTCCTGCTTCTCAACCCAGCAGCCATGCTGCTTTCTTGCTCCCTTACCGCCTGGCGTTGCCCTCCTGCTTGGCGCTGTGCAGGCCCTCGCTGAAGGCGACCATGGACGCGGGCCTGTCAGTGCAGCCCTCCAACCGCGTGCTCAGCCTGCTAGCAACCATGGACTCTGTGCGGTCAACACCTTCTGGCGAGGACAACGCCATGCTTGTCAAGCAGGCACGGACGGGCAGCACCACGCAGCTTCTGCCGCTGGAGCAGGCGCGAGGCAGCCATCCCGTGCTGAGCGGGGAGGGTTCGCGTGTGCCGTACGTGCGCTCGACGTCCGAGAGGGCTGGGGCGTGCCTGCTCGCTGCGCTGTCGGAGCTGCAGGGAGGGCAGGCGGCTGCCGAGCAGGAGGGTGTTGGCAATGGCAGCTCAACACTGATGCGCATGCAGGACAGCGGTACCCTGAAGCGCATCCAGGAGAGCACGATGGAGATGCGCAGCAGCCTGCCGGCGTTCGTATCGCCGACGAACGCCAAGCGCCGCATGTCCATGCTGCGCGAGTCGTACCGCACCGCCCAGTCGCACTCGGAGCAGCTGCACCACATGCCGACCGACCAGCCCCCGGCTGCGGCGACACCGCGCGCTTTACAGCGTCGGCTCGCCTCCATGGAGGCCGCGGATGGCGACGCCCCACCCATGGTGTCCGGGCTGACCCACTCCATCACCGCATCCCTTAAAGGCACTATTGACAGCCTCAGGGGCACGAACGAAAGCGAGTACGGCTCATGCTGCAAAAATCTGGCCGGCAGCTCCGGCATGGGGCTGGATTCGGAGCTGGCGATGCTGCTCGGCAGCTCCAACAGCTCGCGGGAGGGGGAGGACCTGAGCGACGACGAGCCAGGGGAGGGCGAGCAGGCTGGACAGGGGCAGGAGGGCTTGGAGGTGTGGCACGAGGTGCAGCTGTTGCTGGTCAAGGACCCCACGACGGACGCTGATGTAAGGCGCAGCGCCTTGGGGAGGGGGTGGGAAAGAGGTGCTCTGGATGTTCCTGGGGCGCGTTGGGCAGAGGGAAGGGACATCTGGTGCCAGGCGCACTGGCGTCGCAGGGATCAGGAGGGATAAGGATAAGAGGGACACCAGCTTGCCGATTCTGTGCGTGGCGGAATCCAGTGCGCTAAGCCGAAGCGTGTGCAGGACATGTCAGCTACCTGGGCACCTGAGCTGTGAGCGACGATGCGGCTGCAGCCTTTTTTTCACAGCCTCCTTTTCACAGCCTCCTCCCTGCAGCCTACTCACCCACGCTGCCCTCACCTCACGCTGCCCTCACCCATGCTGCCCTCACCTGCTGTGCTGCCTTGCACCCCTTGGCAACAGGCGGTGATGCTGCTTCAAACGGACATCACCGCGCGCGCGCTGGTTGAGCGGCGCATGGCAGCACTCACCGAGGCTCAGGTGAGAGGTGGCGGCCAGCAGCAGTGCCTTCGCCTGCACCTTTTTGTGTCACCTTTCGGCCTCTCAGCTGCCCAGCTTGAAGCGCCCGTATGTCCGCGCTCTCACCGACGCCATGTTGCAGGCTTGTGTGTTGTTTTGTCTTGTCGCCTGAACTGACGTCCTGTGCCTTGCTCCACCTGTTGTCGCGCAGCTGTCTATGCTTGAGAACATGTGCGTCAACAGGGTGACGGCCTTGGCCTTGGGGATGAGGATGTTGTCTGTGTGAAGGCTGCAGCTTGGATGGGGAGGGTCTGTGTGAGGGTTGCAGCTTGGATGGGGAGGGTCTGTGTGAGGGTTGCAGCTTGGATGGGGAGGGTCCGTGTAAAGGCTGCAGCATGGACAAGGACGACCTTTGTGTCGCATGAGCACCAATTGCTGGACTTTGGTACTCTGGCGGCATGGCGCTCATATACGGATGGAGCTGGTTACTGTGGAGTGGAGTGCGCTTCTCTGTGCTCTGTTGCAGGCTGCTTGTAGGTGCCGTAGTGGCCATGCGTTTCACAAGCGCTGCCATACTGATGCTGCTGTCGTGCTCAGGTTCCCCCGCCATGTCCTGGAGTACTTGTGCTCCTCAAGCACTCATGGGTCTGCTGGCGTGGGAGCGCTGGCATGCAAGCACGACCAGGTGCGGGGACAGAAGGCAGACGCGGGTAGCGGCAGGCGTTTCAGGACAGGCGGTTGGGGGCAGGCGTTGGAGGGCAGGCGGTTGGGGGCAGACGTTGGAG
>JAWZTI010000609.1:1796-13741 GCA_039880955.1 Chlamydomonas urium
GGGCAAGGAAGACGAAGAAACATCACCCTTCAGTGCTTTAAGTGCAAGTTGGGCAAGGGAATGGCTTGAAACTGCCCCCTGGAGCGGTCCAAGCAAGGGCTGAGGCAGAAGCTGCATACCTCACAACCGCCTCCCTCTCACCTGCTGGCCATGCTGGTACTGTTTGCTTTAGCTGCAAATAAGAAGTCAGGGCTTATCAATATGGGCGGCGCATGTGCTGGCTTGCCCTGTGACCATCCCCCAGGCCAGAGACGTTTTTGGGTGGAGCTAGGGCACGAGGTTTACGCTGTGTCTGCGGCGCGTAGAACAACACCCTGAGGCGCAAGAAAGGGAAAGAGTATCGCACATTGAAAGGGGCCAATGCCTTTTACCCATTGGTATTTGATGCGTTAAGCCTGCTATTCAATCAAGCACAGGCCCTTTGAAGCAGGCAGTCTGTCATGCCCTTGGCGGCACTTCAAGTGTGTAAAACGGCCTACCTTTGTATGTGTGCATGCTGGCGCAGCGTGGTGCAACACAGCGGCTGTCAAAGTCCTGTGGTGACGAGGCATGGCATAATGCCACTATGGCATTGCGCTAGTAGGTACTACTAGGTAGGTACGTAGGCCATTTTACAGTCCGTAGGGCGCCGCAAGGGCACAAAGGCCCCCTGCTCATCAGACAAAAAGAAGTGCTGAGTGGTGTATACCAGAGGCTGTGCATTGGCCATGCATCGCGGTGTGTTGCTTGCTGCAAGTTACAGGAAGGTTGGTAGGCTGCCACAAAGGCAGGCTACATGCCATGGGTGGTGCTCCCGCCCCCATGGTCACTAATGACACTTTGCACTTGTTTGCTGCCTGCTCAGAAGGACTGACGTTGGGGCAGCGGCTCCTTTCCTGCCCTTCTATTGTGACACAGTAGCTACCCTGAGTCTCGACGCCCAAACCCTTTTCAGCGGCGGTGATGACTCATCACTGATGTGTCACTGGTAGCAGTACTGCAGCCCCCAAGCATCACAGGAGGCTCACTATCAGAACCTAAGCCCTCATGTCTCTTGGCGTAACTGTGCAGCGCACCTGAGCAAGGAAGGTGAAACCAGCTCCGTTACAGCTTACAAATTACAAGCCACCATCCTGCAGGATCTCAGGTTTCTGCCAAGCTGAAAACCTGAGATCCTGCAGAACCTTATTAAAATGGGTGATAGCGCACGAGATGCACAGCCACTAATGATACATACAACATAATCTGTGTGATGAATGATTCATCATGAATCACATGCATTG
Source organism: Chlamydomonas urium (assembly GCA_039880955.1). NCBI lineage: Eukaryota > Viridiplantae > Chlorophyta > Chlorophyceae > Chlamydomonadales > Chlamydomonadaceae > Chlamydomonas > Chlamydomonas urium. The sequence continues at coordinate 3,059 of JAWZTI010000609.1, forward strand.
TTGATATGACTTGGGGTTTCAGCAAAGTGCGTCCCTTGCACAAGCTGCGCAATCTTGTGGAAAAATTTTTGGGCTGTGACTTACCCACCAGCAAAGCACAACGACACAAGCACCGGCATGCATGTCTGTCTGATTGCGGAACTGAACAAGCAAGGCAACTAATGGGAGCAAAAGGAAATTGTTCGTCACTGTGTGGGTTCACAGCTGCTGGCAGTGCCAATCAGTGTCAGGTGACACACCTGCCCGTAGCACAGCCAACGGCGGCGCAAAGGCTCTGCAGGAGAGCCCTGCAAGCAGCACTTGACTGGGCATGCAGGCACACTGCGGTGTGCAGATAAGTGCCACATACACAGCCCCAGCTGGCAGCGGCATTCACAGTAAATGGATTGAGACGGGGGAAAACGTGCACCGTCGTCCACCGTTCTATGAAAACAAGAATAGCGCGTTTACCCCGCCCGGCCAGGTCCTAAGCGGCATAAAACAACATAAAGTGCTGAGATGCGAAGTGAGCACACCACATGTTGCCCGTGGGCTCTTTGTCCTCCTCACACCTTTGCAGGCGTTGCCACGTTAGAAGAGTGAGGGTGGCGAGGGGTGACTGCTTGCCCTGTTGCCCGGAAGAGTGTGGAAAAGTGCCACTCTTTCCTCCGGACTGGGCGCTCGCTGCGCGACCAGCAAACACATGCTGTCAGCAATGCAGAGTAGGAGCAAGCATAGCATAAAGGGAGAAAGACTCTAGCCGCGTCTGCTAAGAGCAGCTCCGGGAACACATCCCTGGGGCAGCTGGAAGAGCCAGAAGTACAAGCCTAATATTTGCATTTGATCGTGTGATAGCTTTGTGCATTGTGCTGCCAAAGCTCAACCCAAAAACTGTGACTTGGGTGCAGCTGGCAAGGTTCTCAGGAGCCAAGCGTGTTTGTGGCGCAAATGAATGCGCTGGTGAGATGCCGCAGTCGCACTTATGGCACAAGTGGATGCGACTGCAGCCCCAAGCCGCCAGCTACAACTGAGACGCTGTTGTGATGTCAAGGGAGAAGGCGTGCCTGCTGATGGGCTCCAAGACCACACACAAGCTGAAACCACGCGCTGTCACAGGGGAAGGCATGCTTCAGTAGCCGAAGTCGAGGTGTGCGCGTGCCGCAGCAAGCCCAGCAGGGTGGTGACGCCGGTAGGCGAAGCCACGGCGCCGAACAGTTCGCGGTCACGACCTGCCTGCGAGCCGCCGCCCGCCAACGCCGTGTTGACCGCTGCGCCGCAGCCGTGGGCCTGCTTGAGAACGGACGCACCATCGGTTGCTGTGTCGAGGCTGCGGCGTGCTCCGGCGGCCGCACTGGTGCCAGGTGGAATTGGTCCCAAGGGGCTGCATGAGCTGGCGGGTGCGGAGGATTCGGCATCCAAGTCGTGGACTGCGATCCTCGCAGTAAGCGAAACGCACCCCGCGGGGCGCTCCGACCTCCCGGCTGCATGGGGAGCCGCATGGGTATCGCTGCCAATGGCGCACGCGGACGAGGGGAAGCTCTCGGCTGGGAAGGCGACGCTTGCGTTGCGGAATGTCACGCCGCCATTGGGGTCGGACAGGCAGCCAGTTGGGCAAGGCTGACTGAAGGCTGCAGAGTGGTATGGAGCCTCAGCCGAGAAGCATGTGGGTCCAGAAGGGTGAGGTTGGTGCTTTGCCATCACAGCCACTGACAGCTGGGCAGCGTTGCCAGGGAGGGAGTCTGCCAACATGGTGGCGGGGGTGGCAAGGGTGGTGGGGGTGGAAGAGGTGGTGGAGGTGGAAGAGGTGATGGGGTGGGCGGGGATGACTGGGATAGCAGGTGTGGTCGGGGCTGAGGGGTTTCTCTCAGCGCTGCTGCCTGTAGTGACAATGCTGGTGTGCAGCCGCCTCAGCCTTCTGTTGCCACATGCGCACCGTGCCACCGTGTGCCCCAGCAAGTGTGAAAAGCGTGGGGAGCAGTGGCAGTCTGGGGCAGCTGCGCCCAGGCCTGCAGCCTTGGCCAGACGGCCTGGCTTGTACGGAGCGATGGTGGCCTCGACGACGGCGCCAGACGTGCAGGAAATGCTGGACAGGGTCGGGTGTTGGCCGCTGACAGACGCAGCCCGCCGGGTGGGGATGCCGTGCGGCGGCGCCGCCGTCCAGGTTGCCTGGGCGCCGGTGGCCACAGGGGTGGGCATACTGCCGCCAAAGGCGGAGTAGCAGCTACGCTGCGGCACGTGCAAGGCCGGCGCGGGGCCCGACCCCGCTCCTAGGCACCTGCCAACTGCCGGGCCACTGGCCACCACAGAGTCTGTTGCCATGCTTGCACCCGGCCACACCGCCGGTCCACTGGTGGCGGCGATGGCTGCCAAGTGCTCTGCCAGGGGTGTGTCTCCGGGTGAAGCGATCGTGTATGCTGTCTGCTGGTCACTGGTTGGAGAAACCCAGTGGAAGGTACGCAGCGGTGCATGCCTCTGCAGTGGCAGCTTTACCTTTGCGGGGGCCGCCTGCCAGTAGTGGGCGGGGCAGTGGCCGCCGCTCACCAGCAGCGCACAAGTGCGTTCGCACACCTGGATCCTGCCTGTGGGGAGGGTGAGGCAGGAGCAGGGGTGGTGAGGTGCCGACATTCAGCCATGGGGTTGCAAAGGCAGCGATGCTGCAACTTCCACACTTTGTAGCAACCTTGTGCGCCTGCCTTTGCTCTCTGCTCCGCTACTCTACGCCTCAATGCTTTCCATCGCTTGGCGACATCCCTAAGTAACATCAAACGAAGGTGGATAATCACACTGCGGCATCCAACGCGCACACACCTGTGTCTGCAGACCGTGCCAGCTTCACGGCTCCCAGCGCGGCGAACAAGGCGAGCGCCTTCATGCCAGCGACGGGGCTCTTAGAGCCATGTGCCAGGCTGTGGTTGTGGGGTGATAAGGTGGTGGGGAGCAAGGGCGCGTTGGACATGAGTCAGACTTGAGGGTCGTCAGAAATTACTCACTGCATGTCAAGCAAAGTTGTCTGATATGTGTGATGGGGCGGAGGCAGCAAGTTTTGCGCAACGTTGACAGCCGCAGCCCTATAAGCATGATTGCTCAGAGGAGAGACACAGAACCCTGCACATGGCTGACTGGCTGATCTTGCCATTGCCCGGCTCAGACGCCTGCACATCCACACATCCCACACCTCTCACACTTTCCAGTGCCCTCACCTGTTGTGGGCGCCAGTAAAGATGCCGATGCGCAGCGGCAGCAGCGCACCCAAGCGTTGCGGTACCGAGTCAACCTGCGCAGCATGGGAGGCAAGGCATCAATTGCGATTATGACGTGGGCCACCAAAATTACGCTGAAGCCAGGGCAGTGTCCTAATTCACCCCCACTTGCAAACATTTGTAAGCACGATTGACCGCAGGGAAGCCTGCTGCCACACGTTGCCGTTCACACCTCAGAAACTGCGTTCAATAGGCGTGCAGAAAAAACCAGCAGGTTTGCAGCGTCGGCTGATGGCACCTGCGCATGGGGCCAGCGGCAGTAGCAGCAGTCAGCACCAGCAGCAGCGGCGGCGATTGGCAACAGCAGCAGCAATCAGCAGCAACAGCGCTCACTGGCAGCGGCAGCGGCGATCGGCAAGAGTGGATGCAGTTTGCAGCAGCAGCAGGAACTTCGAACGCAGTACTGGGAGGGTCCCAGGGGGCAGGCAGCAGAGGAGCACGGCAAGTCTGGAACAGAAGAAGAACTTCTCCCTGCTTGAGATGAGGCACTGGCTGTCAAAGGGCCTTACCCTGCTCAGTTTATCACCGTCCACCAACATACCTGATCCTGTCCCTCTCTCGGCGCGCAGGAACGCAGGATGACTGGCAACTTGGCCCCTACAACAGCACAGCCAGAACGAGGCATGGCATTACCAGCAGAGACAGTCATGAGTGGTTGAGCAGAGCTGCCGAAATGTGTGGCACTGGGCACATGCGAAAGGTTCTTCGGCCTGAGTTCTGAAGCAGCCGCTCTTAGAAGCAATCGCAGACAAGTGTGTGCGTTATCATGTGCACTGAGCAGACACTCTAGCAAAACATAGGCAGGTAGCAATGCTGGCAGCAGTGCTTAGCATTGCCTGCAGCTACAGGTGCCAACACAAGCACTTCGTTCCGGAAAGCAGCTCATGGTACACACGGCAGACGCTCGACATGCACCAAGGCCTCACCTGACATGTGCATGCGTTGCAGCCCATGCTGTACGCAGAGCCCATCGATCGCGATTGCAAGCCTGCGGAGGTGTGAGCAAGGTGTGAGGAGCTTGAGGAGAGTGGCGAAGCAGCACAGTGCACGGCACGCCAGACTGGCCTGTCCCAGTGGGGAGCCGTTAAGCCACAAATCTGGCCTCACAACAGCTGTGCCAGGCACACATGCTGCACATATGATAAAGTCCTTTAGACATCCTGAACAGGCGGATGGGACAACCCCAGCCAGGTCAGTGTCCTTGACTGCTCACCTGAGCAGCAGACCATGCGTGGCGGAGCGCCCCAGCGCTGCGGTAAGCGCTTGCAGGCCTGACACACCATCAACAGAGAGGCAGGCAAAGACGCGTCAATACAAGCTTGCTTAAGGACACAACAGTCATGCACCTCGCTCTGCACAACCGCTTTTGGCTGAGCCCTGTCGCTGCCGCCTGCTGTTGCAGCCACTGCACATCATGTCAAACCTTTGTAGCATGGTGGCCGTGCACGGCCTGCCTTAGTGCACGACCGCCGCCCCTGATGCGTGTGGTTGAACGCGCCCTCACCTGCAATGTCGACCGCTACAAAGCCTGAGGGGGCGGCGCACTGCTGCCGTGCAGGGGCCGTCAGTGCACTTGTGAACTCGACTGGCGTTGTCTGAAGCGCCTGCCAGGCAAGCAGGCCCATGGTTCAGATGGGGTGCTGCGATTGTAGGTTGTGATCGATAGCATCCCATGGTGACGACGTTGGTAGCCTGCATGGCATGCTGCCATGCAATGTACCCAGCAGATGCCCAGCCTGACAGTGCACTCGCGTGACACAACTGCCCAAGCACCTGTGAAGTCGGTTGAGCGTCGCTGCTGGTGCATGCAGCGTGCTGGGTGCAATCGATCAGGACCAAAGCTAGGCCATTGGACGACGGCGACGGCGCCTGCTCTCGCACCCTGCACATAGAGAGCATGCATGCAGCCATGCGTTCATTCGTCGCAGCGGTCATGCTGTGCCGGATTATGCCAGATATCATGGCAACAGCTGGTCGCCTTACCTCAGCGACTTGCGGGCTCCAGGCAGGCTGGTGAGCGAGCGACGGAGCAGCAATGGCGCATTTCGAACGGAGTTGCAGTCCTCTGTGGCAAGAGCTGCGGGTCGAGCAAGTGAGAAAGTGTTGCGCCCCCGACACATGTGCAGCGCAGAGCCTGCGCAGAGAGACGCCGCACCTCCTCCTTGCTTCTCTTTCGTTATCGAGGTGGTAGGGTTGGTCCCAGAAGCTGTGCTGACGTTGTCCGCCTGCACATTCATGAGACGTTGGGCCATCTAGAATACACGCAACAGCTGCTGGGACGGAGCGCGCCTGTCAAAGGCAGCAAGCTGGCCCAGACCACCACCACCACTACATGCCTGGTGCAGAGGTGAGACTCGGCCTCTATCGTAGCTGTTGCCAGCCGTGGCCTGGTGGCCGAAGCACGCAGCGAGAGCTGCTAGGGCGGGCATTTCTGAAATGGCATGGGTTGCAGGTCTGTAGAACAAGCTTCGGAAGGACAGGCAAGACACTTGGAAACCTTCTAAAACTGTCCCACACTGCGAACTCGCATAGAAGCACTACCATGCCCAGGCCTGGTTGTCCAGCCTGAAACCCTGAAGGTTTCAGAGACTACTCATTACCCTCAGGCAGACTACACGAGGCGGTGGACCCACATGTGTGGCGCGAGACAAGCACGGCCACAATAATGCCCGCCCGGCTTGCCCTCAATCGCCTTGCACTCCTCCTCTCTGGGAGGAGGCTGCCAAGTTCAACGGAAAAGATCCTTTGCCTCTCGAACAACGTGTTGTACATCCTGTACTACCTGCACCTGCTGCACCTTACAACGCCACCCGACCCGAACCCCAACCCGCTCCTGCTGCTCATCTGCAGATGCAGCTGCCTCATTCAACTGACCATCCAGATCATCCACACGTTGCACCTCTTGCTCCTTTTGTCACTCCTGTAACTCCTGTGCCTGCAGCTGCACACCTACCACACCCTGCCGACACCGACGCAGCCACCACATATGCGGCCGCTGACGCCCAGCACAACGACCACTCACCCTCACGGAGGGTGCAGCCCCGCGTTGACACGCCCCCAGCCGGGGGCTTTGACACTCTCTCTGTGGGGCCCCACACATCACGTACACACTGACCAGCCGCCGCCGGCGCCCGTCCCCCAACAGACACGACCCACAGGACCCACACTGCCCATACCCACCATGCTGACAGCACCGGCAGTTGCTATAGCAGCTACTCAAGTTGTAGTAGCTGCTATAGCAGTAGCCGTGGTAGTAGCTACACCAACGCAACGCTCAGGCCTACATACGGACGATCACTCCCTTCTTGATCGCCTCACATCATTCAACACGCTGCCGGTCACCCCGGCTCTGGACATAGCGCCGCCCAGGACCTTCATCATCCAGGTGGGCCTCAGACCGGCAGACGAGGAACAGCCAATACAACGCACAGACACAGCATTCGTGTACAACCCTGATGGCCATGGTACATGTGCTGGCATGATGTCCGTGGCGCGCCTCAACTGGCATGCACACAAGCTGCCAAACCTGTTCTCCATGCCAGTCTCTCCAAAGGCTCGCTTGCCAGGGACCTTGCGCACTTACTGACGCAATCTGCGTACCGCCGGGGCCAGCCACAACGTCAGCGGCAATTGCCTGATCACTATTGACAGGTGCCAGAAGCCCTGATGCGTCTCGCATCCGCCACCTCCGGGGCTGTCACACAACACTTTGCTACCCCGCTGTCTGCATCCCTCCACGCAACCACCTTCTACTCCACAGACCCTCAACACCGCCTTTTCGGAGCGCAGGTCTCGCCATACAGCACGTGGTGGACAGGCGCCTCTTTTGCACTCCCCCCGTGTGATGCCCGCTCTATCCGCCGGGCGTTGCGGTGGGCTGTAACTTCCGCCCTACGCTCCACGGAGCCATGCTGTACGTACATGCTTGTACCCCTCTGGAAAACCGCGTCATACCACTCGCTCCTCTACCACCCCCTAGTCTGTATACTGGATGCCATTCCAGGGGGCCAGCCTGACGCGCTTCTCTCAACGCCCTGCTGCTACCAGGATGTACCAGATCTCTCCTCATCCAGACCTGCCCCCTGGACGCTTCTTTTCATTCGTGTAGCAGACACGGAAGGCCTGCGCCTCCTCTTTCCTGACATGGCCCGCTTTGATCACGTATACGACAGCATTGTTCGATGCAGGACGCAACCGCCTTGCCCTCTTGAGTGCCGCCGACACCTTGTGCCTTATCCGTCCACCCCCCATGGCTTCAATACTGCCTGTCAGCGTACCCATGCACAGAAAGCAGCGCTCAGCGTGCCCACACTGTGCGGAGCGCCTGCTCAGCACCCGTTGCAGTGGTCCCCGGCTGACTCTGCATACTACACGGATGGCAGCTGCACAACACAGGACATCGGCACCAACCGCCTAGGAGCGGCGTTCTTCCACATGCCATCACACACGACATGCTTGGTTGACCCCACAGGAGATGCCAAACAAACACTATTACTCGTGCTGAACTTGCACCCATCTACTTTGCCCTCAAGCACTCTACGCAGCAAGAGCACCTGCGACCCATCTGCATCTTCAGCGACAGTCTGGCTGCCATTTCTCTAGTGCAGCGCATTGTCCGCTCCCCCCACACATGACATGAGTCCAAGCACCAGCCATTGCTGCAAGACATCCAGAACCTCCTGCTAAACCGCGCCCGCCTTGGCCTGGCCACCACATTTCGCAAGGTTCGGGCACACGCAGGTGTCCCGGGCAATGAAGCAGCGGACGCTGGTGCTACCCACGCAGCGAAGGACCCATCTGCATGCACCCACACCATCCAGCCGCATGCCAACCATTTTCTCGCGGGCCTTACTGCATGGCCATGCGCAGCCTCGCGACGCAGCGACCGCCTTTCCTCCGTAGATGACCTTTGCGAAGTTGTTGAGCTGGCGGCCATGGACACGCTTGAGCGAAACGAGCTGCAAAAAGTTTACGCGACCATGCCTGACCCTGAAGCGTCGACAGCAGTGCCACTCCCCACTGCGGCGCGGCCTGCAGTTCCTGACAGTTACTATTGGCACTTGCGACAACAAATCAAGGCAGTATCCAATGCACAGGCAAGCAATCACATGTGGCACTCCCCACGCTGCAAGTTCAGCGCCATTCGCACTGTTCTGAAAGTCCGCTATGGTTCCCTCTGGACAACACACAGGGCACGCACCATGGGCAGGCCGCATGTCACAGATCTGGGCACCATCACCAACGGCTCGTGTCCCTTGTGCCTGGCCCCGCTTGACTCAGCTGGCCACTTCCTTGGCGAATGCAGCCACCGTGACATCAAGTCCATGCATGTGAAAGTCAGGGGGCAGGCAAAGCTGCTCCTCTCAAAACTAGGAGTCAGCGGTGAAGGGACCTCGGCTTGTATTGCCTGGGAAGGTGGGGTGCACGAGAACGAGGCGACCACGCTGGACAGTGACGAGGGGTTGGTCAGTAGTAGTAGTTTTACAGTCCAGCGGGACGCCACGCGGGCGTATGGGACCCCTGCTCCATTCAGAGACAGGATTAGGAAACTCCAAGCTTTGGGGTGCCGTGGTTAAGCACAAGGCCCTTCTAGCCACAAGTGGCGGAGGCGCCCCAAAGAACGAGGTTGTACTAACAAAGCGCAAAGCAACCCAGAAGGGGAAGCACTTAGGAGCGCACAACACACAAAGCTGGAACAGGGCGAAGCCAAGCACTACGAACAGACGCCAGCTACTTGTACTCCACCTCCCCCTGAAACTAGCGCAGATGCGAGCCCACCCGCTTCCTGGCCAGCGCGGTCAGGCCGGCAGCCACCGCCTCCAAGTGGCTGGGTGCTGGGCACAACAACCAAGACACCGCACAGGGCTCGCACCCTAACTGACCCCAGAGCTCAGCAAAAGCACTACTGCTCCTCGCCCGCCTGCGGTGATAACACCTGCCTAAACATCCAGCATTCACTGACAAATCTGTAAAGCCTGCGCCAAAAGAACACAGCGTGGCTGGGACCCGCAAACCAGGGGTTCATAAGACTGTTCAGCTGCTCATTCTGATCCTGCAGAGCCAAATCAGATGCAAACAAGTCCGCAAACCACTGCCAGGTGCAGGAGGCACGCACTCGAGCAAGAAATGCATCTCATCCTCAATCACCCCTGCACCACACATCAAACAGAGCTGCCCCCATGGGCTGAGCCCACCGCCCCTCCTCAATCGCCAGACTAAGTGAACCCATACGGACCCTTGCCAACAAGTTCACCGCCGACCTATCCTTTAACACTTCCCAAAAGCGCATGCCTTTCCCAACTGCACTCCCCACACCAATCCCAAACCAGCAGTGGTGCACCAACACCTTGAACCCCTGTGAGACCCTTTCAGGACCCTTACTAACGCCGTTTCCTCCACCAATCCTGTTGCAACAGCCTCCTGGGCGTGACACCGAGCGCCAGCCGCCACTAACCACCACCGCCGCCGCCCGCCAGCTTGGCGGGCAGCCTTGCCATGCCCTCTAGGTCCAGCTGCCAGTCCTCTCCGACGCCGCAGCTGACAAGCTGAATGCTGGCTCTGAGCTGAGCTGCCCAACACCCGCTGACCCCCCTCTGCGCCATGCTGCAGCTGTCTGCCACTGCGATCCTTACCAGGTCCGTAGCGGGCCGACGCACAACCCTACTCAAAAAAATCCTGCAGGACGCCTCACCCAAGCCGCCCAGACAGGCCCATCCTCCAGCTCCCTTTACACAACAGCACTAGCCACAGACTCTCTCACCCCCAAGACCCTCTTCAGGAGCTGCACCTGCATTCTATCCACTCCATTAATGGAGTGGATAGTGAACATTCTTCACCCCCTTTATCAACCCTGCATATGGCCCCCACACAGCTGACCCAAAGTCAGACACCGACCTCACCAGAGTAAGAAACAAGAGCAGGCGCAGATCAACGCTGTCCACACCCAACACCCCACACCTGCACTGCATGCCATACATCGCCTTGCGCGCAGACGACTGCAACCTCAACCAACCTCCCCCCACACCATCTCCTTCCCTGAAGTCCGTCCCAAGGTACTTGAATTCCCGTCTCATCTCTACCTTGTTGCCATTATACATCCAGCTCACCGCCCTCTCCTTGTGATACCTGCGGTTCATAGCCATACCCACTGTCTTCCCAACGTTCACCTCCATTTTCAGACACGAGCAACACTGCTGAAGCAGGTCCAGTGCCCTCTGATCCACCGCTGGTGTCTCACCAAGCAGCACCAAATCATCAGCATTGAAGAGCATCGACACCCTCCTGTCCCCCACCAGCACGCCCCCGTCCACAACCTCATGAAAAATCTGCTCTATCCTCTCAAGCAGCAGCCCAAACAACAACGGTGACAACGGATTGCCTTGCTTCACACCGCGCTCTGAGCTGAACTCTGGACCCATGATCCCCGCTGCCCTTACCCGCAACC